>WWET01005542.1:76799-86899 GCA_011038615.1 Limnodynastes dumerilii | reverse complement strand
ACCCGTGCTCTCCCCCCTCCCCATGCTCTCTCCTCTCCCCTCCCCCCTCTCCCCATGCTCTCTCATCTCCCCTCTCCCCATGCTCTCCCCATGCTCTCTCCTCTCTTCTCCTCTCCACTCACCCCATGCTCTCTCCTCTCCCCTCTCCCCATGCTCTCTCCTCTCTTCTTCTCTCCCCTTGCTCTCTACTCTCCTCTATCCCCATACTCTCTCCTGCCCCCTCTCCCCTTGCTCTCTACTCTCCTCTATCCCCATACTCTCTCCTGCCCCCTCTCCCCATGCTCTCTCCTCTTCCCTTTCCCCATGTTCTCTCCTCTCCCTGTGCTCTCTCCTCTCCCCATGCTCTCTCTATGCTCTCTCCTCTACCCATGCTCTCTCCTCGCCCCTCTCCCCATGCTCTCTCCTCACCCCTCTCCCCATGCACTCTCCTCTCCTCTCCCTCAATGCTCTCTCCTCTCTTTCTTTCTCTCTTTTTCTCCACATCTTTTTCTCTCTTCTTCCTCTCCCTGTGCCACAGCTTCTTACTGTATTCAGTCTTTATCTGACTGGATATAATGCTGTGACCAATCATATCACTGAAATGCAACACATTATTTAAGAACATGGGCCCTGATTCAGAGTTTGAAAATAAGAGAGGAAAGTTACACCTGGGCAAAACCATGCTGATTTCAGGGAGAGTCAAATTTTATCTGTTCAATCAACACTATTAGAGATGAGAGGTGATGTGTCCTTGTACAAGTCTAAATAACAGTGTAATATCTGTGTGCAATAAGCAAAAGTATTCTTACTGCATGCATAGAATAACATTAATTTGACTCCCCTGAAATCAATACGGTTTTGCCCAGGTGTAACTTTCCTCTCTTATTTTCAAACTCTGAATCATGTAACTTTCCTCTCGTATTACCTGATTCAGAGACTGAAAATAAGAGAGGGAAGAATAACTGAGGGTTAATTCATTTAGCCCGAAGGCAATTAAACCCTGGGTTGGGGAATGGTAGGCCTTTATGGGTTATTTAATTGTTTTGATATTATTGGGTGGCAGAGCCAATAGGGGTAGAGGGGTGGTCCTTGGGGGGAGGTTATATAAACCCTCTACAGATTCTAGAGAATTCCTGTTCTCCTTGCCTGCAGGACTTTCACCCACCCTCCCTCCTGATATTTCAGGTCTGCGGGAAGGCAGTGGTTAGCTATTTATTAGTCTGGGGGCCAAACTTTTTCCACAGCCCGGCGGGCATTTTCTCCTTTAGCCACGTAGGCATTTGGTCGCGGTGGTAATGCCCGCGGCACTGGGGTTTCGTTTAAGGGGCGAGCCCGGGACGGCTAGTTAATAATCAGGAGCACCCCCTCATATATCATCGGCTGGGGCGCGGCGTTCTATACAAATGGGGTGGTAAATGCCCCCATTTTGCTTAACAGAACGCCAGTGCTTGGTGGGTGGTTACTGCCCCACCTTTCAATTAATATTTGCTAGCTACTGGTATAGCTATGGTTATTTATGGATCCCACACTACCTTCTTCCGTCACCATCCTGGTGAAATGTTTGGTCATTTGCATTGGTTATTTATTTTCTATCATACGTTTATTGTTGATGTTGTAAATTGTGACAATTGCGATCTGCGAAGCCCCCTTTTATGCAGCCTGGTGTGGTCATTGTTTCCAAAAGCGGGGACAAGGTAAAAGGGAGAGGGATGGCTTAGCAGGCAGGTGGGGGGATTGTTTTTAAAGGTCCGATAATGGACTCAACCCTTAGGCGTTTAGTTACTCCTGGGCTAAACAATGTTGATTGCAGGGGAGTCATATTTCATCTGTTGCAAACATTATTAGAGTTGAGAGGTGATGTTTCCCAGCCAAGGTCTAATTAGCAGTGTAACAGTAAAGCTGGTCAGTATATGTGTGTGGTAAGCAAAAGCAAAGATATATCCCTGCAAGCAATGAATGCAATTAGCTTGAGTCCCTCTGAAATCAACATGGTTTTGCCCAGGGGTAACTTTCCTCTCTTATTTTCAGTCTCTGGGCCTCATTTACTAAAGTCGATCTGGTCCAAATCACCCAAACTGTGATTAACAAATGGCTGTGATTAACAAATCGCCGTATTCACTAAAGCCAAACTCCCGGAACTTGAGCCTTTGGCCAAAATATCATGGCAAACATCGATGGACAAAAATCGTCCAGATGTTTGCCATATAAAAAATAGAAATTGTCGGATTCACTAAAGTCAATTTGACTAAATCGCCTTTAGTCCGACGTGAAATCCCTGGGAAAAAAATTGCCTGCTCTGTGGGCCAGTTTCAACGAAAGCGCCTGACACTGACCCTGAAAAACACGTCAATATACTTGACATGTGTTTTTCAGTGTACCAAAGGCAAGCGCAGGCAACATGGTTGATTGGCTTAGCCTTACTGCGCTGGTAGAACTAAGTGTCAGCATTGCTGATCCTTGTAGTTCTATCAGCGTCAGCATGGTAAGCCATATAGCCATATAGCCAAGATGAAGTCTTGTCCCCTTCATGATCTTCCTCCAGAGCTTGCTTCAGCCAGGCATCCCGAACCTTCTTCTTGTGATGCGGCTCTACTTATGATTATACGGTAAGTAGAGCGACCTCTTTTATAGAGGTCCTGACCTCATTTGCATTTTGGGCCTCTAGTGGCCGCTCTACTTACCGTATTATTATTAATAGAGCCGCATCACAAGAAGAAGGTTTGGGATGCCTGGCTGAAGCAAGCTCTGGGGCCAAGACTTCATCCTACAGAAGAAGAAAAGAAAGAATTAAAGAAGAATCGACAAGCAAGTATTCCCAAGACAGATGACATCTTAACGGTGAGTATGAATTATTTATTAATTTTTCTGGACACACTATGGGACACTTTAAAATAATTAAACAGCGCAGCATGGCTATATGGCTTACCATGCTGACACTGATAGAACTACAAGGATCAGCAATGCTGACACTTGTAGTTCTATCAGCGCAGCAAGGCTAAACCTTTCAACCATGCTGTGCTGTGTTTTTGGGGTTTTTTACACATGCAAGCGACAGCTATTTCGGGACGGGAAAAAAGCACAGCGATTTTGCCCTTTATAAAGCGACGCTTATCAACAGTGATTTCAAATCGCCCAAGATAAGTGCCCCTTTGTGAATACCGCGATTTAGCAAAAAAAAATTGCGCCAAAAACGTGACGATTACTGTCGATTTGAAATCGACAGGAAAAATCGATTTTTGTAAATGAGGCCCTCTGAATCAGGTCCATGGTGCTGAATTAAAACTTCTGATTTTCATATAATCAGATCCCAGAGCAATAGATGTGGATTGATTGATCGTGCTATGGCGCACCATGAATTCACTTTGCAACCACTCTCACTTGGGCGTACACCTGTCACCCGGAAGGCCATATGAATACAGAGAGGGAACGCCTAAACAGTAAAATGCATGAGAGGAAACACCCCCTTGTGAAATCAGCCCCACCCCTCTGCTGGGAGTGTCATTGCTCTTTATTTTGAAGGGGTCAGAATATCTTCTAATTGATTAGCAGCAGTCTGTAAATACTGAATGTATAACACTGTGTGAAACTAATTTGACACAAGCCGGAACCCTCACATTGGGCTGGATCCAGACTTAAGAAGGAGCTTGAAATTAAGGCCCGTATTCAGAGTACCGGACGTATAACATATAGGTCTGGTGTTTAGCGATTTTTACTACTGCGCATGTGTAATCATTTTTTAATGTAATCTACGTATCTTTTTCTTACTTAGATTGTGTAAATGCGGTCTGAAAGAGTCAAGGTAATTGTAGTCTTTGCATGCAAGGATATATCTTTGAATTATTCACTGCACACAGATACTGACCAGTGTTACTATCACACTGATATTTATCACCTCTTATCTCTAATACTATTATATTATTATATTATTACACAGATACTGACCAGCGTTACTATTACACTGTTATTTATCACCTCTCATCTCTAATACTATTATATTATTATTATATTATTACACAGATACTGACCAGCTTTACTATCACATTGGGCCGGATCCAGACCTACGGGCGTCTTACAGGTGCCTGAGGTCATTACGACCGCCCTCATAGCGAGGAGTGCACGCCCCCTGCATTCCCCGCATACCTGATCGTGGTGGGGCTTCTATCTCTGCCTTCACAGCGGAAATAAGACAATCGTAATGGGGGGACAGCCCCTTTACATATACCGACACTCACTGCGTCATAAAAAGCTTGTGTGCATTCAAGACAGGGGAATTACGTACGCACTGTATGTAATTCCCCTGTCGGCCGTAGTGCAGTATCTGACCCATTGTTATTTAGACTTGGCATAGAAACATCACCTCTCAACACTAATACTGTTTGCAATAGATGAAATATGGCTCCCCCTGAAATCAACATGGTTTAGCCCAGGAGTAACCTTCCTCTTAATTTCAAGGTCCTTCTTAAGTCTGGATCCAGCTCATTGACAGTGAAATATTCATCTGACCACTTTACACCATCACTATCAAAATGTAAGTTGGAGTGAATTTTGCACATGCTTTCCTGCAGCTTCCTGACATTAGGCTGAAATATTCGCTCTGTTCTTACAAACTATTCCTGTATGATGAGCCTGGGAATTCAGAAAAAGTCCCGTCCCAATTTCTGCAGGACATTAGTTGACCGTAACCTATGAACAGAGAAGAGATTTATGAATAAGAATGGTCACTATGTATCGTTATTGATTTTGCATGTATACATAGTAAAATTAATAGTAGAATATAAATGAATATATTTCAAAATGATATTATAATACAGTACATAAAAAAGTCACATAGTGTAGTAAACTAATTGTGTGAAGATTGTATGTTCTTTCTGTCAGGGTAATTCGCTATTCTGGTGCCGTGGGCAAGAGAGAAAATTGGTGCCCTGACCGTACAAATTATGGTGTCACTTGGAAGTGCCTATCTCTTTAAAAGAGCATGTTCAAGTATGCCTACATTGCACTCTCACAACATTACACATTACAATCCCACAGTCACACCGCTCTCCACACATTAGATATTATACCATACAGTGCCATCATTCCTACCACATAACTTACTACAACATATTACACCCCCCACCGTTAGTAAATTCACCCCACATTACATTATACCCTCACAGTTCCACCACTCTCCTCACATGGGATATCATGCCCCAGAGACAGACTACATCCTAATTATCACTATACAAGACACACTGCACCCGAGTGATTGTCATACAATAAACATATATCATAGTGACTGCCAAACAATACATATGGCACCTTTGTGAACACCACATACACCATGTAGCAGTCAATATACCTAATACTTTTGGTGCACTTACTTCCTAATAATTTAAAAGCATTAATCTTTATTCACACTAATTAAAATATATGAATAATATGGAGAGAGAGAGAAAGAGGGAGGGAGAGAGGGAAGGGGAGAGGGGGAGAACTAAATGATAAATATAGAGCACTACCAGTGATATATAGTAAAATAACTCATAGGGCCCCATTAACTAAAGTCGATTTTGGACAGCGATTATGAATCAGCAGGCATCGTGGCGATTTTGCAGTGTTTTCTTTTTAAAAATTGTGGCATTCACTAAGCTTTTTTTTCTCAGGCTATATATAATCGCTGTCGGTGTTAGATAAATCGTCATGCTTTTATGTTTAAAAGCACAGTGATTGTTTCTGGAAAAATCATTGTCGATCCTTTGGACCCTTATCATGCGTCTGTACTAGAAGGCACAGCATGGCCATGTGTTTTTGGCCATGCTGTGCCTTTTGTTACTATAAGCGTCAGAATGGCAAGGGTATTTGCAATGCTACGCTCGGGCCATTGTTTAAAAAAAAAAACAGTACACAAAAGAAATAACATTAGTTACAGTAAAACACATTACCGACCTACACATACATTGAAAGTACAGAATGTGTCACCCTTCTAATTAATAAACCTACAGGTGGCCCCCTACTGTATGTGTAATTTGTGTATTGTGTCAAAAATAAAAAAATGCAGTATTCTATATTGGGATGACTTGCTTGTAGATTATGATGTCTTAGTAGATGTTCCAGTCCACTTGCTTGTAGTTCGGGATATCTTGATAGATGTTTTGGTCCACTTGCTTGGCGATTGGGACATCTTATTTGAAGTTCTGATCCTGTTGATTGCAGATCTGGCCATGTTGATTGTAGTTCTTGATTGTAGTTCTGTTGGCTCCTTTTCTCTGTGTTGATATAGCGTGCTCCTCCTTCCTCTTCTGGGGTTCCGTGCCTAATGACCATTTGGCCACTAGAGGTCCCTTTTTATAGTGTCTATGACATCATGGCCCGAGCGTAGCACGGCATTAACCCTTGCCATGCTGATGCTTATGGTAATAGAAGGCACAGCATGGCCAGAAACACATGGCCATGCTGTGCCTTTTAGTACTATCTACGTCTGCAGGATAAGGGTTTTTAGCATGATGCGTTTGAAAAGCACATGTCAAAGATATGTTTTTCAGCTAAAGTGTGTGTCACTTTCAATGAAAGCGCCACACACAGAAGGCGCTTTTTTAAAAGGAGCTTTCAGGATGAACTAAAGGCGATTTTGTAAAATCACCTTTAGTGAATCCAGCGTGGCCTATGTGTTGCATGGCAAACATCTGGACAAATTTTTTTATCTGCGATGATTGCCTGGTCGATTTTGCTAAAGGCTAAAGTCCCAGGACTTTGCCTTTAGTGAATGTGGCGATGGCATAATCCCAGGACTTTGCCTTTAGTGAATGTGGCGATGGCATAATCCCAGGACTTTGGTAATTTTTAATAAAAGCTACCTTAGTAAATGGAGCCCATAGAGTCTCAATTATATACATTTATATATACAGTATATATATTTTTTCATGATTTTGTTGCTTTTATTGCTTAACTATATTAATTTAATTAATTCAAAAATCTTAACATTTATAATTACATAGAAAGTGGGTTCACCATTCCAATCCCCATTGTTTGTCATGTCCCCTCCTTTGTTTTATCAACCCCCCCAATCTCTTCCTGTGTCTCCCTACCTGCACTCTCAAACCAAGTGTCTCTCTAACCCCCAATTTATCTCCCCTTGTGTCTTTCAAACCTCCATTCCCTCCCCCTGTGTATCACCAAACCACACTCTCTCCCTTCTGTGTCTATCCAACCCCTACTCCTTTTCCTACTGTGTCTTTTCAAACCCTTTTCCCCCATTCTTTATGTAAATTGACAATATGAGCATACTAATTAAAACAATAAAATAAAATTGCCGGATTTACTAAGGGGGTGATTTTCTCTGTCAATTTTGAAACTACAGTGATGTGTTGCAATTTCTTAAGGGTTTATTCACCACATTTAAGCTTGTAATCGCTGCGAATTAACCCTTAATAATTCACCACACATCGTGCCTCTTAATAAAAGTATGGTGCATGGCATGGTGCCGCATATAATACTAGAAGGCACAGCATGCCCATGTATTACAGGATATGCTGTGAGTGGCAGTGTGCCAAGGGTTAATAGCATGCCACCGCTTAAATAATGGACTGTATTTACAGAAAAGAATGAGTTAGGTGCAGCAGTATCCCACCCCCATCATGGCTGTCCCTCCGGCTAATGACTCCTGTCACTAAAGGGCCTCTATTAATACCCTCTGATGGAGTCATTAGCCGAAGGGACTGCCAGAACGAAGGATTATCTTGTGGGAACCAGACAGGAGAGGAAGATGCTTTGAAGTTCTAGTGTCGCCTGGCTACATAGAAGACAACGGTGAGTATTACGAATATTTATAGATATTTTTATTAAATTAAAAAATCATTTAAAAAAATATATTTTCTACTTAATTAATATTTCTTTTTTAAACCTGGAACCTTGCGTTAATATATGTAAAACGACAATATTTCTTATTTTACATGACCGGAGGACATGTTTTATTACATTATAGAAACGGGGGACATTATGTGTTTTATTAAAGGATAGGAGGACATGTTTTATTACATTATAGGAATGAGGACATTATGTGATTTATTAAATGGCCAGAGGATGTTTTTTTATATTACAGGAACAGGGGACATTATGTGATTATTTTAAGGGCTGGAGGACATGTTTTATTACATTATAGGAACAGTGGACATAATTTCAGATATTATATATAGGGGGGACATTAGGTTTTAACTGTGTATGAGCTGGGGACATTATTTATGTGGCGGCAGGCCATTAACCTTTGGCATGCTGCTGTATATGGTACATGAGAATGCTGTGCCTTCTAGTACTGTATCTAGCAACATGCTAAGGGTTAATAGCATGCCGTGGTTGAGATTTTTAGTATTGTTAAAGGCATTTTTTAAATTTTTGGGGACATTGGCAGTGTTTTTACATAAAAAAAACCTCAAAAAAAACCGGTGGGTTATTTTTTCAAAGTGATTGTCAAATAGAACAAAATCAACACTCACACCCACCTCTTTTTACTCGGTGGAGTTTGAGATGATTTAAAAAAAACAAAACATTGCGATTTCAACTGAGGCAAATTTAAAAATCTATGAAATCACTCGAGTTTTCTGAAACTTTAGATTAGTAAATCCAGCAATTTTAAAATCACCAGAAAATACTAGTAAGCTCCGTCACTTTTGAGAAACTTGACTTTAGTAAATCTAGCCCTAACACTTCTCAGTAAGATAATTTGTGGCTTTACTTTACAGCACTTGCTTATAGAAAGTAATAACTATCTACTGTAACTTTTGTTTACGTCTAAGCATTTTGGATTTTTGGACTGCATCTATCCTTGAATCAAAAAGGAACAAGAGTTGTCTTCCACGTGTTGATATTTATTTTAACTGTGATCTTTTGTTTATGTCTGATAGATAAAATCTTTGTCTCTTTTTAACTATATCTAGAAAAGTTTATATACTAGGTAAAATAAATTGTTATACCTGGTTTGCCACTATTGATTTATGAATTCATGCAGCTTTCAAATATTTCTTGGGTACCATATCAATTTATCTTAAAAAATAATTAATAAGTATTTATATATTCTTGTAATGGTAGTGGACGTCAGCGCCTGTATATTCAGATCCAAATACTCTTAGGTTGATGCTTGTAATAGCTTTGTAGTGCTCCCAAATGTGTAAAAGAATGCGATGAAAAGAGAAAAAGATATAGCAATAAAATCTAAGTGTAGATCATTTTCAAAGTGAATGTAATAAATAAATGAATTAATTACGGTAACTGGTGGTCCATAAATACCATCCACCGTGGAACGAGTTACACGATACAATAAAGCAGTGCCAAATAATGTCTTTGATGCACCTTGTAAAAAGTTTCTGCTTCGTTCTCATATATGTAGAAAAGGCAGACAAAAGAAATGGAACAGAGCGTAACACAGTAAAAGCAAATCTTTACTCATATGCAGTTAAAAAAAATGTGTACCACAATTCAAATGTTTAAAAGCGTGGTAAGCTTATCTGTATAGAGCAGGTGAGTGCATAACAAGTCCGTCATTCGATAACGAGTTCAGTCCAGGCGGAACAGTATCTTTCAAATCTCTCACAGCGGCAATACATTTTAGTTGTATCCTTCCCATCAGGGAAGAGAAGGAAGCAGAAACTATTTACAAGGTACATCAAAGACATTATTTGGTACGCAGCCAACACTGCTTTATTGTATTGTGTAACCCCCGTCCCATGGTGGAGGGTGTTCACTGACCACCAATTAATTAATTTATTTATTGATTACATTCACTGGGGTGTATGCTTTGAAAATTATATACACTTACATTTTATTGCTATATCTTTTTCTCTTTTCATCCCATTCTTTTACACATTTTGGAAAACTACAAAGCTATTACAAGCATCAACCTAAGAGTATTTGGATCTGAATATCCAGGTGCTGACATCCACTACCATTACAAGAAAATGATTTACTATATAGGCTCTATACACCTAGGAGCCGCTTGTTGGATAATAGCTGACCTGACTGATTATCAGTAAGGATAGAGGTCTATTTTCATCTACACTTCAAGTGCTGGGATCACTTTTTGTATATACTACATGTATATATGTATATGTGTGTGTGTGTATATATATATATATATATATATATATATATAT
>WWET01005542.1:11600-28927 GCA_011038615.1 Limnodynastes dumerilii | reverse complement strand
AATCGCGTTTTGGTAAGTACTGCGCATGCGCACCATAGATAATACGCTCCGTAACGTAGCGTAAATGTGAACGTATGGGCCATTCACGTATGTATCACGTAAATCCTTACGTGTGGGCGTGCCAATTTTACGTGAGTCTTAAATATGTCTGAAATACGCTATGTAGGTGGAGGTTTGTATTTAAAGTGTACAGTATGGGCGTGCATAGCTGCGTAAATACGTGTTGCACATACGTAAGTGAGTGGATGACATCAGTTACGTGGGCAAAAGTTAAGGTAGGGTTTGGAAAGCGGATCTAGGACAAAATACGTACATTCAAGAGGTGTGCCAAGGGGAGTGTATAGAAGATATGCACGTGTAAATACGCTACGCAAGTAAACGTATTGCAAGCGGAGTTCTGGATCTATCCCCAGGTTAGCAGAGATATATCTGTCCCATTCATTTCTAATGGAGATGACTATTCAACAGATTCCTAACGCGTAATGTTAACCCCCACCCTGGCACATTCATGGAGAGGGTGGGAGTTGGAACTTAAAAGTGTCTCTGGATAAATAATGCTCTGTAAATGGTCATATGTTGGTTGGATCCATTATGAGTGGGGGCAACAGAAACATAAGAGGGATTAGCACCATTATATCAGAAGTTCTACCTGTGTATTTATTACCCAATACAAACAGCAGCCTAGTGACCACCATCTAATACAAAGATCATCCTATTGAATGCCATCTAAAACAGAAAGCATCCTAGAGACAAACTGTAATATAGAGAGCATCCCAGTGACGACCACCACCCAATACAGAGAGCATCCTAGTCACCACTACTAGATAAATAGAGTGTTCTTGTTACCATCATCCAATACAGGGAGCATCCTAGTGACCACCACCTAGTACTTAGATATTTCTAGTGACCAAAGGTCATCATTTAATACAGAGAGTATCCTAGTGGCCATGATACAGTAAGAAAGTATCCTAGTGACCAACACTCAAAACAGAGTATATCTTAGTGAGGATTGGCTAGATCTAGAGTTAGTTATGGCAGGGGACATATGCAAGGCATTTGAATAAGTCCTGCGTCTCGGAACATCTGCGCATGCACACGCCAGATGTTCCGAATGTGTCCCTACTGACATACGTAACTAAGTTACGTACGTCGGTAAGTATGCGGAAGGGACTGACCCTTCAGTTACTATGGTCATATCCCCACCATACAGGCGGTAATAGCCATGTAAATGAGGGGTCAGGGACGGGGAAGACCCGTTATGACTAGGTCTGCGGCTGTACTTAAGGTAGCAATCTGGACAAGTAAGTGTGCAGGAGGCTTGCACTCCCCGCTATGGCTGCGTAATTACGCACACGTAAAGCTTGCCGGGGTCAGGATCTGGCTCTAGTATCCACCACCCTGTACAAGCAGAGTTCTGGTTCTCGCCAAACAAAAGAAAGACTGCTGGATGGCCTTAATAGGCCTCAAAAGGTCACTGACCACAGGCCTATGGTCAATTTGTTGTTTAGGGAAGCAGAGGGTTAAATCTTTAGCCCAAGCTAAGGTAAACTCCCTGCGTGTGTAGGGGCCGAAACGGGTCACTCACCTTACTTGCTGTTCATTGGTCCGATAGGGGTGGGAGGAGCCGGGTCCTGGTGCTGAATAAAACTGGTCAGGACCCTGGAGGCCTCTTTTTCCTCTCTGGATTCACCCACCCTCCCTTCCCTTACCTTAGGTTATTCATTGGCTGGGACGCTGGGGAGGTAGGATTTCTCTCTTGAAGGCGGAAAGCAGGTCATTTATGATGAGAGTTTTATGATATTTTTTATTAGAAGTTTAAGTTTCTGCCCGTTGGCTGATTTTAGTGGTTGCAAGAGGCAGCCACTTTTTAATACTGTTATTGTTTTGGTGGTTATCTAGTGATATGGGGAATAAGGGCGCTCTAAAATAAAATATTAAAAAGCAGCTCAACTACACCGAGGGACACCATCAATTCCCTCAAGACAAAATTGCAAACAGTATAAGAAGTGGTGAGAGAGCGCTCTGAATTTATAATAAAAAATATAAGAATTTATCACTTGAAGAAAGGATAAGACTAGCTCTAAAATTGGATAGTGCTGATAACCTCTAACCTCTACTCAAAACAATACAGGGGCGATTCTGAAGGCGGGAAAGGACAGCTTACTGTCAATACCCACCAAAGTGACAAGTGCTATATAAAAAAATGTATATAAAAAAAAATTATTTTTTCTACTTTGCACAGTGGCACTTCACATATGTATATATTTTTAGCGATATTTATTAGGATATATTTATTTTATATTTTTTTTTTTTATTGATGTACTCACTTTATTGCATTGTATATGTTGATTTCTTAGGGGTATATTTACAAAGGGCGATTTTGCAGAAATCGCCTAAACTCACGTGAGTTTGCAGTGAGAATGAAATCACCGTATTCACAAAAGGTAAACTCACGTGAGTTTAGGCCTCTGCAAAATCGCCATCCCTAAAATCGCGAGTGTGATTTTTTCGATATGAGACATACAACTCACAGTATTTATAAAGGTAACTCCCAGTCAAATCGCCATTAACTCGCCGTTTAGCAATTCGCCCTTGCCCAGAGGTGAGTTAGTGGCAATTCACCCTGCGAGCCAGAAAAACACATGACAATCTTGTAGACGTGTTTTTCTAAGTGTCAAATCCGACCGCAGCATGGTTGAAAGCCTTAGCAATGCTGAGCCTTGTAGTTCTATCAGCACAGCATGGCTAAGGCTTTCAACCATGTTGTATTTCTTTTTTTTTTTAAACTCACGCGAGTTGCCGCAATTTTTTCAAGGACAAATCGCGGTGCTTCTCAATAGAAAAGCACCGCGATTTACCCCTTGCAAACTCACAGCATCTCGTGTGAGTTGAAAAAAATCGCGGACAAATCGCAAATTAGTGAATACGGTGAATTCAGCGTCAAAATCGCATTGAAATCGCGGCGAGGCGCTGTGGATTGAATTTCACAGCCAAAATCGCACTTTGTAAATATACCCCTTAGACTCACAGAGATAGTATCTATATTATGCACAATTAATTGCCAGTTACACGCACCTGCCACTTTTATTTTAGAGATTTTGTATACATTGAACTCTTATTTACAGTGTCCTGATACACTATTGCACTTTGAATATTTATATAGCACTTGTCACTTTGGTGGGGATTGACAGTAAGCTGTCCTTTCCCACCTTCAGCATTGCCCCTGTATTATTTTGAGTAGAGGTTAGAGGTTATCAGCACTATCCAATTTTAGAGCTAGTCTTATCCTTTCTTCAAGTGATAAATTCTTCTATTTTTAATTATAAATTCAGAGCGCTCTCTCACCACTTCTTACATTGTTTTGGTGGTTGTTTATGGTGCCGGAGGTTGTAGACACATCTATATGGACAGTCTCGCATGGTGCTTAAAAGAAGCGCCGTGTCGATGGCTGTGGTCTCCAAAATGGGTAAATTTGATTTGAGAAGATGCATTGCTCTAGGATATAGTAATGTTTTGTAGGCAATGTTAATGTATTTATGTTAAACGTGATTTATGGAAAGTGTTTATATTTTTCCTACCTGCTTTCTTGGCCCCCATCAATTCAGTTCATATATAGTGCATTATCATTCAAGTTAAGGTTAAAGTTCATTAATAAATCCAAATTTAGTTCCCAAGAAGTTTTCTGTGTCTTTCTTTTAGATGGTAAGTTAGTGCTAAGTTGGGGAATGTCGTGGGGAGGTCCCACCCATCGTGCATGGTACGTTTATGCATATCCATCATACTGACGGTATAGACTGGTGCTTGGGACAATTACTAAATAGACCCTTTACAGATAGGAAAAGGTTTTTCTTTTAGAATACAGAATATTGTTTTTTATGACGTCAGAAATGGCCCGTAAGTCACACACATAGCAATGAACATACTGTTTACAGCCATCATGTAATCACCTTTCCAGTAGAGGTCACGCAAATTTCTTCCAGTCCCTTGTAGCAGTTACTGGCTCTTCCATAGGTGTATGCTGGTCTTCTGCAGCACCTCATTATGACAGTCGCTGGTACCGGTTTACCATACACATATCTTAAAGAAGAAATTCCAGTCACCATTTCTGATTACCTTTTTTTTTATCATACACAAGAAGGGGAGAGGGGTGTATATCAGACATGCATGATCCAGACACACATTCTGCTATGGCAGACCTGAACGTTTCAGAAACTATTTATATAGAGGGATTTCTGCTAAGTTTTCATACATTACAAAGAAACATAGAAAGTGACGGCAGATAACACATGGCCCATCCAGTCTGTCCATTTGCATTTTAAAAACTATACTGACCCTAGACCCTATTTACCCTCGATTTAGTTTGAGATTTAGGATATTCTTATATTTATCCCCAGCATGTTTACACTGTTCTCCTGTGTTACCTCTACCCCCTCAGATGGGTGGCTATTTCACTAACCTATCACCCTTTCAGTGACGTCATTATCCGCACATTTCCTCTGAATCTACCACCCTCCAGTTTATATTCATGCCCTTGTGTTCTATTACATCTCTTCCTCAGTAAAACGCCACCTCCTCTAGCCGGTCACAACCCTTGATGTATTTGAAAGCTGCTATCATGTCCCCCCTCTCCCTTCTCTGCTCCAAGCTATACATGTTTACTTCCTCTAGCCTTTCTTGGTATGATTTGTGACACAGGCCATACACCATTTTAGTCTCTAATGTATTTGGGTCGTATGCAGAGCTTCCTCTTTGCACAGTCTCTAATGTATTTATGTCTTTCTGGAGATATGGCCGCCAGAACTGAACACAGTATTCTAGGTGAGGTCGTACCAATGATCTATAAAGGGGCATCACTACTTCTCTCTTTCTGCTACTAATTCCTCTCCCTATGCAACCAAGCATCTGACTTGCTTTTTTCAAAGCTTAGTTACATTGCTTGGCTGCCTTTAAGTCTCAAAATAATGACTCCAAGATCCCTCTTCTCTTTCCATTGGGCCAGATCCTGATCTAAGTACAACAGGGGACTATGCAAGTCATTTGCGTAAGCCCCCTGTCTCGGAACATCTGCCAGATGTTCCACGTGCATGCTTACTGACGTATGTAACAAAGTTACAGGCGGGATAGTCAAGTAAATGAAGGCTAAGGGGCGGGGATGCCTCGTTACAACTAGGTATGCAGCTGTAGTCTTAACATTTAAGATAGTTATCTGGACACGTAAGTGTCCAGATTTACTACCGACAGCGGAGAGCGCAGGGGGCGTGTAACGGCAGCTCTGGAACCCGAGGTGAGAAAGGCAGGTTGCGTACATATACTGTACAGTCAAGCACTATGCAGCTATATTCCCAGATTTGTTTCCTTTTACCCAATGACCCAAAGGCAAGAGCAGAGTTCTAAACTTCCTATGCTGGGTGTATGCTGCCACATAGAAGGGCTTCTTTCCGAAGAAGCCCATTTAGAAAGGAGAGTGGTGACATCCCCATGAAGAATGCTTCCTGGCAGCGGCCAGACAAGCTTCGAAACATGTTAATAGATTAAGGTAAGTTAAGCATCCTCTTACCCTAGCCCTCCATGCCCTGCAGCCTAACCTTAACCTAGTAGTAACAGGGCTTCCCCCGCCCCAACCCCTCATTTAAATGGCTATCCCCACATAGATGGCAGGGATAGAGCCATTGTGAATGAAAGGTCTGCCCCTTAATTGTAAGCCCTTTCGTTACATCCGTTAGTACTTACACACAGGGAACATCTGCCGCGCGTATACGCATTTGTTCCCAGACAGGAGACTTAAGCAAATGACCTGCGTAAATCCCTTGTTGGCCGTTCTTCTGGATCTACCCCTTTCTCCTTAAGCCTTAACCCTAACCTTTTACCCTCGCCGTCACTGCAGCCTTTCGATATTGGAAACAGGTAAATAAGTACCCGTTCCCAGTAGTACATTTCTATTTACTAAGGTTTTGAACAATGATACCACCATTCAACTGGCAGCTGTATCATGTTCAAAATATGGCCACATCCCTGTGTGGAGTTTGTATGTTCTCCGTGTGTCTGCATGGGTTTCCTCTGGGTGCTCTGGTTTCCTCCAATGCCAAAAACATGCTGTAAAGTTAACTGGTTGCTAACAAAATGAATTAGTGGGGTGAGTGAGTGATAAGTTCTCTGTATAATAGCTGGAGAGGGGTAGGTTCAGGGCAAGTTCGTGGAAGGGTTGTTTAACAGGAAGGGTGGTGGGGGAGGGTGGTTGTAAAGGGCAGACTAGATGGGCCAAGTGGTTCTTATCTGCCGTCACATTCTATGATTCTATGATGATGATAATATGAAGAAGATCTTGGCTCCTTTTTCACCACTTCTAACATTCCAAGGAGCTGGTAAGCTGCATCCATTTCGAAATCACACCTAAGGAGTTTAATCTCCCATGGGCTTTAATTCGGCCCTTGCTTCTACTTCACTGTAGCGTATAGTAAAAATGGTGGCAATGCTTTGTGTGTGTGTGCTTCAGTGACATTGCAAACGCATTAAAATAGTAATGAATGAAAGTAGCTGAAAACATTTTTCCTATAACTTTTCTGTTGCATTTGGAATGTTAAATGCTAACACAATGGTCCAAAATTGTGTGGAGAGTCAGCCATCAGTGGAACCTGCACTTAGACATAACCTCTGGCTGGTGTTATTGTTTTGCTGTAAACTGTGTATAGTAATGTTATCATTGGGGGATGGATATGTTGCATTTTATGAACACCCCTTACTGTAAATTGCCTTTATCCCTTAACCCTTTCCTTCCAGGAAACATCCCTTAAAACACAAGCGGTGATGCAGAGACTTGTATTTAGGTCTGGATCACAAGTAATTGCACGTCCATACTTCTAAGATACGCTACGCCATGAGATGTATGTTTAGGTCTGAATCAGCCCCTATGTGTTAATACATATTTAAATATGATGTTAGATCACCATGGACCGTATTCACACTTAAGAATGATATAGGTTCTTAATTATACGCAAAAAGTAGCAAAGCCACTCTCTTGATCCACCTCCCGGTTTTCACCTTCTTAACAGAATTACCTTAGGGCTACCCTGGGCCTGATTCAGACTTAAAAAGGAGCTTGAAATTAAAGGAAAGTTTCTCCTGGGCAAAACCATGTTGATTTCAGGGGGAGTCAAGTTAATTGTATTCTTTGCATGCAGGGATATATCTTTGAATTGCTGACTGCACACAGGTACTGACCAGCTTTGCTGACTGCACACAGATACTGACCAGCTTTACTATCGCACTGTAATTTAGACTTGGGATAGGAAACATCACCTCTCAACTCTAATACTGTTTGCAACAGATGAAAATTTACTCCCCTGAAATCAACATGGTTTTGCCCAGGAATAACTTTCCTCTCTTATTTTCAATCTCTGAATCAGGTCCATTATCTTTAGGTTCGTAGCTGTGTGTGTAGGGCAGCTAATTAAGAACTTTTCTGTCTAACCATGCCCAGATTTCCTCATTTAAATGCCTCCCTCTACCTAATCTTCTTATCTTTGTTCTTAAGTTTTCCTGGCACGCAGCTTCATTCTTAAGTCATTCTGAACCTTGAGGAAATAAGGTTCATAATGGTGATTCAGAGCCATCCCGTACTATTAAGTTTCTACACCTGCGCAGTATATCCCTTCTGAAATATACGCACCTTAACTTTGAATCAGGTCCCATATAGCTATATTGGGATAAGCTCTCCTGCCCAGTGTCAAGGCCCCTCCTGTAAGTGAGTCCCTAACTTGTGCTGTAATATTTGTAATTAGTATGTCCGTGGTAATTATCTGCTTTATAGTCAACACAATAACATGAAGTGTACATGTATTTTCATAGAAATCTCCGATGTTACTGCGGTGAATAAGGCAAAGGAGGATGAGCAATCTGAAGATTTAAAACCTGCATGAATTATACGTACTCAGCTGATGCATTGATTGTTGCCGTCTTGTCCAGGACAGAGACACTGCTGGGACAATTCACTACGGTGAAAAATCTTGGCAGTGCTGAAATAAAACGAGAGATACTGATGAGAAGTATCAGAGAGGCTGGAGCAGAACAAGTGTATAGTAACTCATAGAGCTATAGTAGCTTTTTTTCCAAGTCTCTTAACTTCCATCATTAAAAACTGCACACAAGCATAGGATTTGTCACCAGATAAGAACCACATGTTCCAACTAGTCTGTCCAATTTATTCTTTTTTTTTTATCCTAAAGCTGGCCATACACTGGGACAATAACCGATCCCAGCAGGAGGTAGCCCTGATAAATAGGGTGATTTCCCGCCAGGGAAAAATCCCATCAGAGCCGTAACAGGAAATTTTAGAGCCAGGGGCAAAAAGGAAAAATTGTGCCCCTGACCCTGAATTCCAAAACATGAAATATTATAACTTACTGGTGCCTTCCTTAAGCTTGGTGGCCTGGGCAGCCTCCCCTATCGCTACTAGTTATGGCCATGGGTCCCGTTATTGGTGGCATACACCTCTCCTGCTGGGACTGATAATCCTAGCAGAAGAGGGAGGTCTAAGAAGAAAGAACTATTCAGTGAGCCGGTTGACTCTGCTTAAAATATCGGGCGCTTGCATCTGTTATTATTAAGCATATTAAAAAAAATCAAATAATCTTACCATAGCATACAATTATTGTGCGTTTGAATGCATCCTGACCATACACTATAGAGATTTTTGGCCTGATCGCTCGATAATTGGATGTTCTGGACAATAATTGCTCTATCATTTGGCTAGCTTTATTTGATTTGTGTGCTTGGTGGGGGTGAGGGGGGTTAAGATTTGTGATATTTTTTTTATTTATTCCAAGCATGTTTTCATTTTTCTACTGTATTATTTACCCTGTCTCTTCTCTGCTTCAAACTATACATGTTACATTGTTTTGTCTTTCTGGGTTTGTTATATTACTCATACCAAGCACTGTCTAAGTTACTCTTCTTTGCACAATCTCAAATGTTTTTTTGTTCTTCTATGGGTTTGGCCTCGGGAACTGAAGGGTGAGGCCATAAAAGCATGGTTGCCAACTTTTGGCAGCTTCCCTCCAGGAGATCCCGGAGAGAAGCTAGCAACGCATGCAGGGGGCGGGGCTTAATTGTGCGGATTATGCAAATTGCGTCATTAGGCTCCACCCCCTGGCTCATACCGACCCGTTTTTACCTGAAATAGGGGTCGGGACGGGGCTTGATGCTGCAAATTGGGTCATCCAGTCCCTTCCTGTGCCTAGCAACACTAGTATACTAGTGTTGCTAGGCAGGGGGATAGGACTTGAGGCCGTGGTTTCAGTGAAACCACGGGCCTCAAGTCACTTGCGGGAGATTTGCTGGCTCTCCCGGGATACCAGGAGTACTGCCCGAATTTCGGGAGTCTCCCGGGCATTCCGGGAGAGTCGGCAACCCTGCATAAAAATGACCTAAAAAAGTGGCATTACTACTTTTCTCTTTCTGCTTCCAATTACTCTCCCAATGCAACCAAGCATCTGACTTGCCTTTTACATTGCTTTGTTACATTACTTGGCTACCTTCAAGTCACACGATGCAGTGACTTCCAGATCCCTTTCCTCCTTAGTGGTTTCTATTTTTGATCTACTAAACTCTGTGTTCAGACTTTGGGTTTGCAAGCCTTAGATCCCCACAATTTCTGGTGGTTGTCCTCCTCTGAAGACTATGCATAATGTCTACAACAAATATTTTAAAGACCATTGGTATATCCTAATGCAAGCTAAACTGAAGATAGGTTATGAAGGTGTATGGGGTTACTTAATCTACAAATATTCATCCAAGCTTCGATTGTAACTGTATAAGGGGTGTGAGTCTACAGTTAGAAAACCACATTTTCAAAATCTTCTATTTCAAAATATAATTTCAATAACGATATGAACATAACAGTTTTCATTTCAAAATTGTATACAAGTAGACGTTTTCTAAATCAAAAAAATGTCCATTGCGAAATTTGTCAAATCGAAAAGCGCTATTGCAAATAAATTATTATGTATGTGTCTAAAACAGCGAATTTGAAAATATATAAGTTTATAAATACAGCAAATTCAAATACATATCATTTAACCGTTTCGAAATATAATTTGGAAACAAGCCTTTGCGAAATAGAGCTGTAGTTTTTAAATCAATATTAATTTAATTAAAACGCAATCAAAATCTAAATATGGCAAAATATTATTTATAAAGCGATATCTGTATAATAACATATATAAATCCAAAATATTAAAATTTTAGAAAATTTCTAAAAAATAGATTTCTAAAATATGATTTTCAAAAT
Source organism: Limnodynastes dumerilii (assembly GCA_011038615.1). NCBI lineage: Eukaryota > Metazoa > Chordata > Amphibia > Anura > Limnodynastidae > Limnodynastes > Limnodynastes dumerilii. The sequence goes on along the minus strand of WWET01005542.1, from coordinate 18,642 downwards.
AGAGTTCTTATTTAGGATGACCCTGTAGGAGACATATATGATTATAGAAAAACATGCAATTATCAGTTTAACAAATAATGCGATTGAGACATACTGTATCTCTGCATTGTAAAATACTGTATGTAGGGATTTCCTTCCGTCCTTTCAAACATGAGCTGGTATAATCCAGATTGTGCGTCTTTAGTAGTTTCAAATTCCACCGAAACAACACCATGCTCTGTCTTTGGGCTCTGCATCTGGGCAATGCGACCACCCGATTGATCCTGCAGGAGATGGGATATTCAGAAGGACATAGCTGAGATTATGTTGGTGGATTCTAAGGGCCACATTTAATAAGCTGCGGGAAAGGAAAAATGGAGATGTTGGCCATAAAGTGAGAGCTAGAATCTGAATGGTTGCAATGGGCAACATCTCCACTTTTACAAACCTAATAAACCTGGTCCTAAGACTTCATATTTCAGTGCTTGTCCCAAACCTAATTTTATTACTAGTTTAATGATTATACAATAGACATTACCATGGTGATGTAATTAACTGCAACCCTAACCCAGGGCAGGATACAGACTTATGAAATGTTTGCTTTTTTCTGCTCTTTGTAATTGGAAATTGGCCACATTTTGTGACCATGCATGCACACAAAGCAGATGTCCAGCATGGATCTGGATCCTCAGGGGCGGTTCAGTTGTGTGGTGCTCATGCACTGAATGGAGAAGGAGTGAAGTGCATGAAATATACCCTATTCACAGGTCTGCTGATGCCCTCGTATGACAGCAAAGAAAACAGACACAGTGCATTATGAAAGAAACAATAGTATAAATAGTTTCAAATAGTTTAAATAAGATAAAATTTTCTTTTCTTACCACCAAGTAGACAGTTTTGACCTGCAAAATAAATGCATTTAAAATTAAACACATGCAGGCAAATTATTATTTTCTTTAAATTCTAATCTGCACATATTTTATTGTGAAGCATTAGAAAACTGATCTAAACCTGCGATAAGGGGGTATTTTCTCATCGCTGCTTCACACACTACGTTCCCTGTACGATCTGGATCCTCAGATCCTAAGTTCCATACTGTGTGCGTTTCCGATGGTGGCATGAGATGCGGATGGCTTGTAAGCCACGTTGTTTGGGGGAGGTAGGCAAATAGTAGAATATAAATAACAAACAAGAGCGCTATACCACTTAATACATATTTATTAAAAATCCATATTAAGAAATAGCCTCCATAGAACACTATCAGATATTTAAAATATTGATTTTTAATAAACAGGTATTTAGTGGTATAACGCTCTTGTTTGTTATTGATATTATTGAGAGTGGGAAGTGATTTGCGCCATATCGACTATTGTTTTCTTGCAGATAGAATAAAAAGGGAGGGGAATGACAGTGCTATTGGAGATCCACAGCTTCCTCTCTTATATCATCTGGAGGACCTATCAATCGTTCCAATAAAAGATCATAGAATATGAGTGAATGCACAGAAAGCGCCTTTCTGGGTTGTAGGTCAATGCCTCCAATGGCCCTTTTTTCGAAAGGGCCATTTTTTACTCAGGTACACTGAGCAAAGACTACTCACCACACAGCCTAACCCTAAGTCTCCCCTCCCCGCAGCCTGACTCTAAGACTCTTCACCCCACAGCCTACACCCTAAGACTCCCCTCCGCGCAGCCTAACCCTAAGACTCCCCTCCCCGCAGCCTAACCCTAAGACTCCCCTCCCTGCAGCCTAACCCTAAGACTCCCCTTCTCGCAGCTTAACCCTAAGATTCCTCTCCCCGCAGCCTAACCCTAAGACTCCCCTCCCCCTGTCTGACTCTAAAACTCCCTGACCCAAAGTACCTCCAATCCGGTGCTCATCTGCACTGGCGGTGGTGATTTCCAATGAATAAATATTTCACACTAGGGAAACTTCGTTCCCCTTTCTGTACATCCAGTTTCTTTATTTTCTAGGCAAATAGTTGAGTGATGGGCACTAAGTGCCCTTCACTGTAACCAGACATCTAAGCCATCCCCATTTCACACAAGATAGGTGCGGAAGGCTTAAGGTCTGCTGTTGGAACGCGGGGTTATGATATGCAGAACTCCAAACACACAGAAACAAGGGGAAAATCTAAAGTTAGGACCCACTTCAGTGATATTGATGATGATGCACTCATACTTGAAAGTAAGTCTTTCTATAACATAATACGTCTGGTGTAATAGGGCCCAGGGTGTCAGAATACTTTAAGGTTTGGGTAAGGTTCGGATAAGATATCATTTTATTTTGGTTCCCCTTCCTTCTTCAGGAAGCTGAATCTTGGCACATTTACATCACGTGTCACTGCTAGGGACGTATGGCAACCAGGCTAGCCCTTGCGCCCTGGGTGATGGCACCACCTCACTGCTTTCGTTATGGTCAAGAGATATATGTGATTTGATACAATTCACTGCCCCAGGTCCTTCCTTTCCTTCCTATCAATAGTGGGACCCATAGTGTTGTGTCATCAATACCCTGCATACTGTCTGCTCTTAGCAAATATATTATGTCCTGATCAGGTGGCCTTCCTACAAATCAAAGCCTTATCCAGGAACACCTTCTGCATCACCTGTTGGCACAATAAACTCATATTGCAATTTAGCTAAGGACCACTTTTAGCTGTCCGAGAGGATGAGCTGTCACCTTAATTTCCGAGTCTCGCCTATCTTCTCTTGGTGACCTTGGCTATTGCCCCACTCAAGGTTGCGCTGCTTTCACAGCCAACGGTACATACATGTAATGACACCCACATGCAGGTACAAGAGCTAAGAGGACCTTGCAGTTATGTCAAGATTCCTAGTTTTGGGAGGGAAAGGGCGGCATCGGTGCACCAGCCGGCCTATTGCAAGTGTATAGTAATAAAATTGGGGTAGATCCAGAACAACGTTTGCCGTACGTGTATTAGCGTATCGTATTTTCGTGCGCTTAAATTCGCTACACTCCCCTCATCCGCCACACGTAAATTCGCGGAAATGCGTAGTTCAGGATCTGCCCCATTTTCAGCATAAAGACATGCAGTTTGCCCCCTACTTCACCTGCACGATGCCCCCTTAGTATAATAAAATCTTGATCAACTCACTGTATGCGGTGATTTTTTAGATAACACCAAAAAAAGACATTTCTTTAATAAATAGAAAATATCCAGAAAGTTACTTACTTGACAATCAACAGACTTCAGCTCAGCATTTAAACAAAACAATCTACATCGCACTATAAAGGAAACACAATGCAGTAACAGATGACACATAATGTATTCATTATCCCAAGCTAGACCAAGGATATATTTTTATTGAAAGAGAAGACAATCATCATCCGTCCGACGATCGGTCCACAAATATACGCTCGGACGGAGCAAGTTGCACCCACCAAAACCCCAGTCACCCCCCCTTGCTAATCCGTGCCCACGGAGACTTCTGCCTCCATAGAATAGCCCTAACTTTCCGCAGCCATTTCCGGGCGTATGTGTCCTCCGTCCGTGCGTATCTTTATAATCGCGCTTACTCCCCTTCATTTAAATGCCTCTCCCCGCCCATTTCTATGTAAATTCCTCCGTGCGTATTTTTCCGTGGGAGTTCCATGCGGATTTTCCCACGTCCGACTCACAAGTCCATCCGCTAGGCACTTCCATGCGTATAGTCTACGTTAACTGCGTATAAAACGTTACTACGCATGCGCAGTTTAAACGTACTTAAAAATACGCACGGAAATCAGCAATGATAGGATTATTTTAGATGACATAGCGATTGAGTTTTATTAAACTTCATCTCATTGACTTAACATGTCTGGAGACATGTCTTATAGAAACAAATATTACAGAATGTGCAATTTGCAGTTCCATAATGTATCCCACATGTATTGTATAGTGTGTCCTAAATTAGGCCCAGCTAACATGTTATAGTGGCAGAACGGGTAGGTTTTCATAATAAAAATTTATCAAAATAAAAAGAAATGTCCAATTAGCCTAAATTAAATGACATAAATGACATTTGTTAATAATCCTTTACATGTAAATATGATTTGTTTCTTTTTAAATTCAATTTGCTTTTCACATGTTTATTCTGTGAATTTGAATTCTTATTTAAATTTATTGAAAAAGTTATTTTTCAGGGATAAACAATGTTTAGAGGGGATGGCGTTTGGAAAGACATTAGACCTTAAGTTGGCCATACACTAGAGCGATTATCGTCCCGATCTTCGAATTATCGTGGATTGGTCGAATTATCGCTGTAGTGTATGGTGCCGATTATTGTCAGAAACGGACGATAATCAAAAAATAATGGCTGCCGTCCGATAATCCGATCGGGTGGTTTGCAATAAAAATGATCGTTTTAACTAAAACCTCTCCTTCCCTCATTAAACTACCTCCCCCCGCCTACCTACACTAAAATTTACTTAGTAACGGCGAGGGACGTCCCCTCAGCCGTTACCACGCTGATGCTACAGACACCCGATCCTAGATCGGGCGGTTCCGTAGTTACGCCGGTACGTAGTTACGCCATATTTTCCCTCGCTTATGCCAGCTGAGGGCTACTTTAACTTCAGCCGGCGTAAGCGAGGGAAAGTGCGTACGGACAGGAGCGTGTTAACTAAAACCTCTCCTTCCCTCATTAAACTACCTCCCCCCGCCTACCTACACTAAAATTTACTTAGTAACGGCGAGGGACGTCCCCTCAGCCGTTACCACGCTGATGCTACAGACACCCGATCCTAGATCGGGCGGTTCCGTAGTTACGCCGGTACGTAGTTACGCCATATTTTCCCTCGCTTATGCCAGCTGAGGGCTACTTTAACTTCAGCCGGCGTAAGCGAGGGAAAGTGCGTACGGACAGGAGCGTGTTAACTAAAACCTCTCCTTCCCTCATTAAACTACCTCCCCCCGCCTACCTACACTAAAATTTACTTAGTAACGGCGAGGGACGTCCCCTCAGCCGTTACCACGCTGATGCTACAGACACCCGATCCTAGATCGGGCGGTTCCGTAGTTACGCCGGTACGTAGTTACGCCATATTTTCCCTCGCTTATGCCAGCTGAGGGCTACTTTAACTTCAGCCGGCGTAAGCGAGGGAAAGTGCGTACGGACAGGAGCGTGTTAACTAAAACCTCTCCTTCCCTCATTAAACTACCTCCCCCCGCCTACCTACACTAAAATTTACTTAGTAACGGCGAGGGACGTCCCCTCAGCCGTTACCACGCTGATGCTACAGACACCCGATCCTAGATCGGGCGGTTCCGTAGTTACGCCGGTACGTAGTTACGCCATATTTTCCCTCGCTTATGCCAGCTGAGGGCTACTTTAACTTCAGCCGGCGTAAGCGAGGGAAAGTGCGTACGGACAGGAGCGTGTTAACTAAAACCTCTCCTTCCCTCATTAAACTACCTCCCCCCGCCTACCTACACTAAAATTTACTTAGTAACGGCGAGGGACGTCCCCTCAGCCGTTACCACGCTGATGCTACAGACACCCGATCCTAGATCGGGCGGTTCCGTAGTTACGCCGGTACGTAGTTACGCCATATTTTCCCTCGCTTATGCCAGCTGAGGGCTACTTTAACTTCAGCCGGCGTAAGCGAGGGAAAGTGCGTACGGACAGGAGCGTGTTAACTAAAACCTCTCCCTCCCTCATTAAACTACCTCCCCCCGCCTACCTACACTAAAATTTACTTAGTAACGGCGAGGGACGTCCCCTCAGCCGTTACCACGCTGATGCTACAGACACCCGATCCTAGATCGGGCGGTTCCGTAGTTACGCCGGTACGTAGTTACGCCATATTTTCCCTCGCTTATGCCAGCTGAGGGCTACTTTAACTTCAGCCGGCGTGAGCGAGGGAAAGTGCGTACGGACAGGAGCGTGTTAACTAAAACCTCTCCTTCCCTCATTAAACTACCTCCCCCCGCCTACCTACACTAAAATTTACTTAGTAACGGCGAGGGACGTCCCCTCAGCCGTTACCACGCTGATGCTACAGACACCCGATCCTAGATCGGGCGGTTCCGTAGTTACGCCGGTACGTAGTTACGCCATATTTTCCCTCGCTTATGCCAGCTGAGGGCTACTTTAACTTCAGCCGGCGTAAGCGAGGGAAAGTGCGTACGGACAGGAGCGTGTTAACTAAAACCTCTCCCTCCCTCATTAAACTACCTCCCCCCGCCTACCTACACTAAAATTTACGCTGATACTACGGACGCCCGATCCTAGATCGGGCGTTTCCGCAGTTACGCCGGTACGTAGTTACGCCATATTTTCCCTCGCTTATGCCGGCTGAGGGCTACTTTAACTTCAGCCGGCGTAAGCGAGGGAAAATGCGTTCGGACAGGAGTGTGTTAACTAAAACCTCTCCCTCCCTCATTAAACCTACACTAAAATTTACGCTGATACTACGGACGCCGTTTCCGCAGTTACGCCAGTACGCCGGCCAACGTCTGGCCGGCGCATGCGCAGATCGGCATTTCAGCCGATCCTATGCTTACGTAGGTCTGGATCAGGCCCATAGACTATACTTGCAGACTTTCACATGCATTAAATGAACAGAGTTGGTTTAGCGTCCCCAAAAAATGTCTTGATTATAATTATGGTTTATCTTTGGACGTTTATTTTTGGCATCCGGGTCAAACTAAAGTTGATGTTTATAAACGAAATAAATAATGCTCCTAGTTTTTTTTTATGACAGTTGGAAATGTATTCTAGTAATGCAGCTCAGCTGTCTGCTTCATTAGAATAAACTATATAGAAATAGTTGTGTAGTTGTTTTTAGAGGTCACTTGAATTGGGTGGGTCGACCATTCTTTAAGAACTGCAATGGCCCAACAGGGAATTTCTATCTAGGATAAATCACTTACCTATCACTTACAGATCTAGGGACATGGGGCCTGATCCAGAGCTACGATGTTACACTGAGCGCTGTAGCTCTCAGCGTAACATCGGTGCTCTGGCCCGACACTCCCCCTGTGCGGGCGTATGCCCCCTTCCTTACGCCGGCTGAAGGCTACCCTAGCTTCGCCCGGCGTAAGGAAGGGGCCATACGC
>WWET01005541.1:61871-73707 GCA_011038615.1 Limnodynastes dumerilii | reverse complement strand
TTCCCTTCCCCCTGCAATCAACATGGTTTTGCCCAGGAGTGACTTAAGTTCTTATTTTAAGAAGATTCTTAAGTGTGAATCAGGTCCTAAGAGAGGAAAGTTACTCCTGGGCTAAACCATGTTGATTTCAGGGGGTGTCAAGGTAATAAGGAAAGCAGGAGCGTGCTCAGTCTTTGGCATTCTAAATAGACATCGATTTTACGGAGCGATATAAGGCTGTCCAGCAATTGTGCTATAAGAAGAAAGACAACAGTCTTACCCTGCATGCAAAAGCAGGAATCAAAATATAACCCCCCACCCCTCCCATGCCACAAATTCTCCCCAGGAGCATACTGGCTCCAAGCTCAGTGTCCAGCATTGTGTGGAAGCCCAGCTGCATATTGTCCAGAGCAGAGGCTGATTGAAACTTTTTTTTGGTGCAATCCCCCTCCCTGGACAGACAGCCCCACCCCATCACTGTCTGGCATTAGCTAATAAATAGGGGGGGAGATTGGGATAGTTGTGTAATCAACAACATCCCATCATGATCTGTCGGCGATCCCTGGTTCTGCTGCTGCTGCTGCTGTTGCTGGCTCTGGCTTTGGTGCTCGGTGTGTATTATAAATCCATCATTGTTGTCTGTGGATCCCTTTGCTTTTGTTCTATGTGTTGATGACATTTAATTGCCGCTGGCAGCGGTTGCACATTGCCGGGAGATTGGTGATTATGAACGACAAAGCCGTCGGCAGCAATCTATATTTTATACAACCAAACAACATCATTTCATAGACGAGGGGGCATTTATTGCACAATGTATCTGTCAATGAACAGCGTGGCTTGTTACCAGAAAAGGCAGATACGATGACATCTATGTGCAGTATTCCAAATGCTGCCTTAAATTGTCTTTAATATAGTCTTTTGTTGTGTATTATGTTGTACAGAATTTTAGCTCCATTTACTAAAAACTAAACCTACAACACGTTAAGTTGGATTCTCCGGTGTTTATCATATGTTCAGTCTCAGCAGCCCCTCCCACTGCGGCATGGATTATCAGTCCCAGCAGGAGAGGTGTTGATATCGAGGCACACGTAGGTCTGTATCAGCTTCCAGCATTTCCACACATTGCTCTGAGAGGTTTCGACATAAAGAGCAAGAAAAGTGTTTAGCAGTATTCCAGACCCTCCAACATGACCCGTTCCATTAGGTACAATATAATCCGCTCCTGTGCTTCCAACTGTCACTCACCTGGTTTAAATTCAACGTCAATAAAAGTGGTTACCATAGTAACTGACAGTTGGAAACTGAGGAGCGGAGTATTTTGTACCTAATGGAATGGGTCATGTTGGAGGGTATGGTTTTCCTCTTTTTTCTAACGCACATTCCACTTCCTGCGACCAGCCATCATGTGACTTGTATCTATTCCATTCCCAGCAGGCAGCAACGAGGACTCCAATTTATCTTTATGGACTTGTGGAAATCAGCAAGGCTACTGCCGCCGCTATTGCTTCACGCATGAGAATTTTGTAGGTGCTTTTGGCTGCCCTCGAAAATTCAGGTAAGACAATCGTGTTCTGGTGTCCAGGGCCTTATAAGAGGGTGGATGATCCTAACCTCCTGGCGGGCTTGATGGCGGTGGGGTGGAACAAAGTTGGAAGCAGAAGCGCACGTGTGGGGGGGATGCGGTTTCTGTACAGAAAGTGCTGTTTCCGAAATAGACGGCTTATGAACAAATGTGTAAGTATGCAGAATTTATTTTTCACCATTTTTACCCTTTTTTTTTTGTTCATACGCAAACCGCCGCCGCAGTCCCACCGGACAGGTGAGTATTACAGGAGAGTCTATGGGGAGTCTTAGGGTAAGGTTGCGGGGAGGGGAGTCTTAGGGTCAGGCTGCGGGGAGGGGAGTCTTAGGGTCAGGCTGTGGGGAGGGGAGTCTTAGGGTCAGGGGGCAGGTAGGGGAGTCTTAGAGTTTATACGCATAGACGGATCAAGTTACACCCACCAAAACCCCAGTTAATCCCCTTGCTAATCTGTAATCTGTGCTCTCTGAGACATCCGCCTCCATAGACTCGCCCCAACTCTCTGCTGCCATTTAGGTGCGTATGTGTCCTCCGAACGTGCGTATCTTTGTGATCGCGCCCACTTCCCTTCATTTAAATTGCCCCCTCCGCCCATTTCTATGTAAATTCCTCCGTGCGTATTTTTCCGTGGGAGATCCATGCGGAATTTCCCACGTCCGATTCACAAGTCCGTCCACTAGGCACCTCCGCGTGTATAGTCTACGTGAACAGTGTATTAAAAGTTACTACGCATGCGCAATTGAAACGTACTTAAAAATACGCACGGAAATCTGCGAAAATACGGATCTCTGAATACGGCCCTGAGCTACACATGGGTAGTAACTTATTTACACTATCTACGTTTCTGTATGTAGATTGCGTTAGCACGGTCTGTGGAGCTATACACAGGATGGGGTTAGGCGGTGGGGAGGGGAGTCTTAGGGTCAGGGTGTGGGGAGGGGAGTCTTAGGGTCAGGCTTCGGGGAGGGGAGTCTAAGGGTTAGGCTGCGGGGAAGGGAAGGTTAGGGTAATGGAAAGGGAGGGTTAGGGTAAGAATTAGGATAAGGGTTGGGGGATAAATACTCACCTGTCGCTGCTGCACATTCATCTTCAGGGTCTTCAACTGCTTGTCCTCAGCAGGACAAAAGCAACTAAATGCAGAGCCAATCGAAATTGGCTGGTATAGAATGGCCCTTTCGGAAAAGGGACGCTCTCGCCGCCAATCCATGTGTGTGAGTGAAGGTGATTCATATATATTAATGGTGTTTTGTGATCATTCCGAAAATCATGAATAAGAATAATTGTATATTGTGTATGCACACTTAGCACATTTGGATGAATCGGGGCTACTACCAGAAATGTTGGGATTCAGGACAGATCCACCGCGCTCCGCCCCCTATGTGACGTAACCTGTAAAGTCACATATAGGTGGAGCGCTGTGGACCTTCATTAACAGTAACCCGCTAATGTGCAGCTCTCAGCAGCAAGTATCGACAGTAGAAAACTCTGCTACTACAGAGCTACGGTAAGTGGCGGCGGAACCCGCCTGAGTCCAGGCCCAGGATAATAGTCCCAACTGTCTTCCCCCCATGGCGACCCTGAATGCAAGGATAGTTCTCAGTGATGTCAGGAAGACCACAACGGACTGGATCCAGACTTCAGCCGGCACTACCTACGTTTGGAGCTGCTTAATCCAGCCTTCCTTGAACCCTACCTTAGCTTTCAAATCTGTCCTCACTTAAAATGTGGACATATTGGAAGACTGGATAAGTCGTAGGGTGTTTAGTAAATTCATCCCACCGACTAGTGCTTGCAACTGCCCTGTCCCACCGCCCTAAATGCCACAGAGACAGTACAGAAGCCTGGTCCAGAGGAACGAGATCAATATTGAGAAATATGAGAAAATGGGAATTAGAATCTGACTGGTTGCTATGCACAACGTCTCCACTTTTCTCCTTAGCACCATTAAAAATACACTTTAGAGTAACTAGACGCGTTTCGCTTGAAAGTGGGGGGTTATTGGGCCTGATCCAGACCTACGCTGCGTTTTTCCGATGGTAAATCTGCGCATGCGCGGGGAAGATGTTACGCTCATCCTACGCTCAGAAATTCTGAGTGTATGGGCCGTGAGCGTACCACCTTCATAACTATGGTTGAGGGGGCGTGCCTGCCATACAATTTTTGGAAATACGCACCGAGGGCGGGGTGAGGCATTTAAATCGTAGAGTATGGGCGTGCTTAGCATCGTAACTACGCAATGAGCTTACAGACACCCGCGGTTACGATCAGAAAAGTTAGGGTAGGGTTTGCGGCAAGACGGCAAGAGTAAGTACGATCAAGGGGAGGGCCTAGGTACTCTGGCGTAAATACGCTACGCACATGAGCGTAGGCAGGGATTCTGGTGGCCATTCAGATCTTGGGATCTGATTCACAGCTATTCACAACCAAATTACTGACGCGTTTCTCCATGAATGTAGTTCCATCAGTCATCGCTGATGATTATAGTAAGCAGAAAGCTAATGTCTGGAACAGTGCAATTAAACTAGTTTCTGCCCCTTCCAGGTGCTGTGTTCCCGGGACTTAACTGCGCACCATGGAATAAAACGCATAAGGCAGGAACCTCTGCCACGCTGAACAGCCGCTTCTACCTGAGTGATCTCTATATTACACAGTCATCCTACACAGGATCCACATAATGGAACTCACACAATCCCTCAACAATGTGAATCTTACACTGTTACATTAATAGGAATATTGTATTAAAGTTTATTTATTCATATATGCGGTGTGTCCTGTGCACAATTCTTTACACTCTTTACTATTGGTTATGGACATATTGTGTTTCGGTGCTAAAGTGGGCGGGGGGAAGCATGGTAATTGTACAGTGTGGGAGGGGGCTCAGCAGTCGCACAGAACGCTGATATACACGCTTTAATTAAGGCAGGATTATGGCAGCGTAAGCGAGTAAGGGGATGTGCACTCCCCTCTCTCTGTCAGAAGGACAGAGCCCCGCACATACGGAAAGCACACACGGAAAGCACACACGGAAAGCACACACGGAAAGCACACACGGAAAGCACACACGGAAAGCACACACGGAAAGCACACCGTAAGGATTTTCGTGACACATACGTGAATGGCCCATACGTTCACAATTACGCTACGTTACTGAGCGTATTTTCTATGGTGCGCATGCGCAGTACTTACCAAAAGGCGATTTTATGTCTCCGCCACACGTAAATTCTCTCGTAAGCGTTGTTCTGGATCTGGCCCTATGTCATTATTTGTTCTCAGTGTACTAAGGGATCTGCTCCTAATTTAAACTGCAACATCGACTTCTACCTTGTTATAGCTGCAACAAATCACACACAAGATGCCAGGCACAGACGTGGTCAGTATTTCAGCCTTACACATATGGGGGTGGATTCAGAACTAATTTTGCTGCCATATTCGTATGAGAGAGGTGAGTGACCGGACAGTTCACCGCTCCCCTCTTCCGTGCAGGCAGCCTGACCTCCGTATGCTCCCGTAGCGACACCGGGCAACATCTGCCCGGCGCATGCGCAGATCGGCTTTTCAGCCGTTCTTACGCTTACGCCCGCCGTCCTAGCGACAGCGGGTGTAGGTCTGGATCAGGCCCTAAGACACTATAAACAACATTTTACATATCTATTAAACATGAAGCCTCTTATTTAGACTTTCCATAACATCTTACACAAGTGGCACAGTTACTGGCACACCTCTGCAGGCCAGGTGTCCAGGTCTCCATCCTGCCAGGGGCCCAGTGCAATGCAACAATACATTCATTCTAAACAAACAGCACACACGTGACCTGGCAGTCCTTTCAGTAGTCATTCAGCTGGACACGTCTGTAAATCCCCTGTAATCTGTTTACTTGGACTGAGAGCAGGGATCCCGGCACAATACCTGCTCATTACGCTGGTCACTGACTTCCTGAGTCTGTGTCTTCCAGCCATTGTCATCGAGATGTCTATGCTCTCTCCAGCATGTACGCTTCTGGTTTTAGATGCAGCAGTTGTTGAAGCAGCAGAGATTATAACATGTTGGCTTCTCAACGCCAATTGTGTCAGCAGAACTAGTCCACAAGTAATCATCATACCTCTTAAGGGACCATCACAGGAGCAGGAATAAGACAGGTGTAGGAAGTAGACTGACTCAGTCTGGATGACATATAGGCGTCATTCATACGTCCTGACACCATAATGCGTCCATTGCAGACAGGATTCAACCTGCTGTTCACGCACCAAATATTACTGTCCCTGGTACCTGCTGCACCCTGCTCCCTCCACATCAGACCTGCTCTCCCCTTCCTCCACAAATCCACTTTATCCGTATCCAGCTTTTTACTCTCTCCGCTCCTCCGCTTTGTCTGTATCCTGCTCTCTGCTTCCTCCACTCCTCCACTTTGTCTGTGCCCTGCTCTCTGCTCCTCCGCTACTCCGCTTTATCTGTATCTTGCTCTCTGCTGTCTCTGCTCCTCCGCATTGTCTGTATCCTGCCATCTGCTTCCTCCGCTCCTCCGCATTGTCTGTATCCTGCTCTCTGCTCCTCCGCATTGTCTGTATCCTGCTCTCTGCTTCCTCCGCATTGTCTGTATCCCGCTCTCTGCTTCCTCCACTCCTCCGCTTTGTCTGTATCCTGCTTTCTGCTTCCTTCGCTACTCCGCTTTATCTGTATCTTGCTCTCCGAAGTCTCTGCTTGTCCGCTTTGTCTGTGTCCTGCTCTCTGCTACCTTCACATTGTCTGTATCCTACTCTCTGCTACCTCCGCATTGTCTGTATCCTGCTCTCTGCTCCTCTGCATTGTCTGTATCCCGCTCTCTGCTTCCTCCATACCTCCGCTTTGTCTGTGTCCCGCTCTCCGCTCCCTCCACTCCTCTGCTTTGTTTGTATCCCACTCTCTGCTTTCACCACTCCTCTGCTTTGTCTGTGTCCTGCTCTCTGCTTTCTCCATTCCTCTGCTTTGTCTGTATCCCACACTCTGCTTCCTCCACTCCTCCGCTTTGTCTGTGTCCCATTCTCTGCTCCCTCCACTCCTCTGCTTTGTCTGCATCCTGCTCTCTGCTCCCTCCACTCCTCTGCTTTGTCTATATCCCGCTCTCTGCTCCTCTGCATTGTCTGTATCCCGCTCTCTGCTTCCTCCATACCTCCGCTTTGTCTGTGTTCCACTCTCCGCTCCCTCCACTCTTCTGCTTTGTCTGTGTCCTTCTCTCTGCTTTCTCCACTCCTCTGCTTTGTCTGTATCCTGCTCTCTGCTTCCTCCACTCCTCTGCTTTGTCTGTGTCCTGCTCTCTGCTTCCTCCACTCCTCTGCTTTGTCTGTGTCCTGCTCTCCGCTCCTCTGCTTTGTCTGCATCCTGCTCTCTGCTCCCTCCAGTCCTCTGCTTTGTCTGTATCCCGCTCTCTGCTTCCTCCACTCCTCTGCTTTGTCTGTGTCCTGCTCTCTGCTTCCTCCATTCCTCCGCTTTGTCTGTATCCTGCACTCTGCTTCCTCCACTTTGTCTGTATCCTGCTCTCTGCTTCCTCCATACCTCCACTTTGTCTGTGTCCCGCTCTCCGCTCCCTCTACTCCTCTGCTTTGTCTGTATCCCGCTCTCTGCTTCCTCCACTCCTCCGCATTGTCTGTATCCTGCTCTCCGCTTCCTCCACTTTGTCTGTATTCTGCTCTCTGCTTCCTCCACTCTCCGCTCCTCCGCATTGTCTGTATCCTGCTCTCTGCTACCTCCACATTGTCTGTGTCCTGCTCTCTGCTCCTCCACATTGTCTGTATCCTGCTCTCTGCTCCTCCGCATTGTCTGTGTCCTGCTCTCTGCTTCCTTCGCTACTCCGCTTTATCTGTATCTTGCTATCCGCTGTCTCTGCTCCTCCGCATTGTCTGTATCCTGCTCTCCGCTCCTCCGCATTGTCTGTATCCTGCTCTCTGCTCCTCTGCATTGTCTGTATCCTGCTCTCTGCTTCCTCCACATTGTCTGTATCCTGCTCTCTGCTTCCTCCACTCCTCTGCTTTGTCTGTATCCCACTCTCTGCTTCCTCCACTCCTCTGCTTTGTCTGTATCCTGCTCTCCGCTTCCTCCACTCCTTTGCTTTGTCTGTATCCTGCTCTCTCCTACTCCGCATTGTCTGTATGCTGCTCTCTGCTTCCTCCACTCCTCCGCTTTGTCTGTATCCTGCTTTCTGCTTCCTTCGCTATTCCGCTTTATCTGTATCTTGCTCTCCGCTGTCTCTGCTCCTCCGCTTTGTCTGTGTCCTGCTCTCCGCTCCTCCAAATTGTCTGTATCCTGCTCTCTGCTCCTCCGCATTGTCTGTATCCTGCTCTCTGTTGTGTCCCACTCTCCGCTCCCTCCACTCCTCCGCTTTGTCTGTATCTCGCTCTCTGCTTCCTCCATTCCTCCGCTTTGTCTGTATCCTGCTCTCTGTTGTGTCCCACTCTCCGCTCCCTCCATTCCTCTGCTTTGTCTGTATCCTGCTCTCTGCCTCCTCCATTCCTCCGCTTTGTCTGTATCCTGCTCTCTGCTTCCTCCACTCCTCTGCTTTGTCTGTATCCTGCTCTCTGTTGTGTCCCACTCTCTGCTCCCTCCACTCCTCTGCTTTGTCTGTGTCCTGCTCTCCGCTCCCTCCACTCCTCCGCATTGTCTGCATCCTGCTCTCTGCTTCCTCCATTCCTCCACTTTGTCTGTATCCCACTCTCTGCTTCCTCTATTCCTCCAATTTGTCTGTGTCCTGCTCTCTGCTTCCTTCATTCCTCCGCATTGTCTGTATTCTGCTCTCTGCTTCCTCCACTCCTCCTCTTTGTCTGTATCCCGCTCTCTGCTTCCTCCACTCCTCCGCAGTGTCTGTATCCTGCTCTCCGCTTCCTCCACTTTGTCTGCATCCTGCTCTCTGCTCCCTCCATTCCTCCACTTTGTCTGTATCCAGCTCTCTGCTTCCTCCACTCCTCTGCTTTTCTTGCATCCTGCTTTGACGTTACCCCTCTTCATTAGTTTACTTATTTAGTGTTCCCACTTCCATGCAGACATTCTGTACCTTGAGGAGATGGTAAGTTAGAGTAAATCCAGACATACTACACAGTATTAACCCTGGTGAAAAAAATGAAGTGTGGAATATCTGAAATCCAGGAATTTATAGGATTTCAAGCAGAAATCATTTACTGGGGGGAAATCATGTCCAACACATCTTACTGTCTTTTTGACTGCGTCAAATAAAGTATTAGATGAAGAGGGAGCTGTAGACATGACTTATCTAGAAGAGACATGGGGGGTGTAGGATAAGTGGAAGGCCCCCCTCCCTCGCTCGGAGGGGGAACCGCTGGTGATGTACCACTACCCTTATAGTTTTTCCACTGACCTGGTGAGGCGGGAGGGTGAGCCCCACACCCGGCTCCATGCCCCGGCCTCCGGATGTAGACTATGGCGGTCCGGTGCACAGGACTGCCGTTTCCTGTTTCCAGTCTCTCCTCCTTATCGCTGTATGCAGTGAGATAACCACATATACAGTAGGTGCAGCTACGGGCCTGGAACGGGATAATTGCGCCTGTGAGGACACTAGTAATGTAGGGAAAGGTTCCTGTCATTATAGTTAGGTGGTTACTTTCACATCTGAAATGCTACCCTACTACTTCTACTATACCCGTCCCTGACTCAGCCCTGATACTCTGTATGAATTGCAACTTTGTATACCTTTAAGTATTTACTCTTACTTTGAAACTTTTTGATATTTTTTCAGATACAGGGCCCGATTCAATTAGGTTAAAATTGTTCGCCGGCATATTTTTAACGCTATTTTTAGCAAAATTACGGCCGATATTTTTTTTCCTAATCAATTATTTTTTAGCGTTAAAAATACGCCAATTTTTTAACAATATCGTTAATTAAAAATTCACCCCTGTGAGAGGTGCGTATTTTTAATGATGCCCTGTCTAGTGCCCCAACAGGGCATGCTGATGCGTGTAGAACTACAAGCATCAGCATGAGAACGATATTTCAGACACTGGCCAATAACCTGTCATTAGCGCCGGGCATTTCCTGCTAGCAGGAAGTGATTTGCGACATTCAAAAAAGGTTATGTTTTTTTTCCCGTAAAATTTCTTCTTTGTTGCTTGATCTTTTTGCGCAGCGGTAAAAAAACAATTGAATTTACGAATTTTTAATGCTAAATAGCCGGCGAAGGCGTCGTATTTTTTCCGACGCAATATTTTTTGAAAATAACGCCGACAATTGAATCTGGCCCACTGTGTGCATTTATATTTGGAGGATGTAAATTGGATTTGTATATGTAATATTTTCGTCTCTAGAAATGTTATAAATATTTGTACTAATAAACTTCTGTTTTTATGAATTGTTTGGACACATGATATATTTATTAATAATTATTTATAATATGTCACTATAAGTACCTATTTCATATCTTTATTTGTGACATTGGGGTAGATCCAGACTTAAGTACGACAGCGAATATACGCATGCTGCATGCGTATATTTGGATGTTTGTATGTACTACGCATGCTCACGACAGATGTTACACAACATAACTCTGTTCGTACATAACTAAGGACCTGATTCACACTTAAGAATCTTCTTAAAATAAGAACTTAAAGTTACTCCTGGGCTAAACCATGTTGATTGCAGGGGAGTCATATTTCATCTGTTGCAAACAGTACTAGTGTTGAGAGGTGATATTTCCCAGCCCAAGTCTAAATAACAGTGTAATAGTAAAGCTGGTCAGTATCTGTTTTCAGTAAGCAATTCAAAGATATATCCCTGCATGCAAAGAATACAATTAAATTAATTCCCCCTGCAATCAACATGGTTTTGCCCAGGAGTGACTTTAAGTTCTTATTTTAAGAAGATTCTTAAGTGTGAATCAGGCCCTATATGAGGAACATATATAACTCTATACAACTCAATATGAGGAACATATATAACTCTATACAACTCAATATGAGGAACATATATAACTCTATACAACTCAATATGAGGAACATATATAACTCTATACAACTCAATATGAGGAACATATATAACTCTATACAACTCAATATGAGGAACATATATAACTCTATACAACTCAATATGAGGAACATATATAACTCTATACAACTTTTCCTATCCCAAGTCTAAATAACAATGTAATAGTAAAGCTGGTCAGTATCTGTGTGCAGTAAGCAATTCAAAGATATATCCCAGCATGCAAAGAATACAATTACATTAATTCCCCCTGCAATCAACATGGTTTTGCCCAGGAGTGACTTTAAGTTCTTATTTTAAGAAGATTCTTAAGTGTGAATCAGGTCCTAACTCGTAACTACATACGAAGGGACGTGGCATCCACACGCAAGCAGAAGATACGCATTGTAGGCAGAGGGAGGCATTTGAATTGCACAGTGTGGGCGGGGTCAGGCCGTTACATGTGACAAGGCATTAGATACCACCGCAGATACACAAGGAAAAGTTAAGGTAGAGTTTGTAACTTGTAAATTAGCTAAATTACGTGCATTCCAGGGGAGCGCATTATACTTACCATTGCGTCACTACACAACGCGATCGTATTTAAATGGAACTTATTTCTGGATCTGGCCCATTACAGAAATATATGTAACAGGGGTAGACACAATACGAGGGGTAAACAACATGACTGATAATCTAGCGGAATGGTCAAGATTGTGACAACTGTCATTTAATGCCAGAAAATGCAAAACCATGCACTTGTTGTGCAAAAACCCAAAAGCTCAATATTAATAGCATTAATATCACTATATTAGAAACGGTTGTGGGGCTCCGGTCCGAATGGCCGATTTTCGAATCAGCCATTCCTCCACAGCCATTTGCGAACTGGCTGGGATTTCGATTGCTATGCCTCGATGAAGCATAGCAATCGATCATCAGAGCTCCGAAAGCTCCGTTCAGCTATATGGTAAAGAAAAATAGTCCCTTCCCTAATTCTAAGCCTAACCCTCCCCTCTCACTACCCTAATCCTAACCAACCTTTCCTGGCAGCCTGACCCTAACTCTCCCTCCCCTGCAGCCTGACCCTAACCCTCCCTCTACTGCAGCCTGACCCTAACCCTCGTTCCAGTGCAGCCTGACCCTAACCCTCCTTTCCTGGCAGCCTGACCCAAATTCTACCTCCCCTGCAGCCTGACCCTAACCCTCTCTCTACTGCAGCCTGACCCTAACCCTCGTTCTAGTGCAGCCTGACCCTAACCCTCCCTCCCCTACATCCTGACCCTAACCATCCCTCCCCTGCAGCCTGGCCCTAACCCTCCCCTGCTGCCTTAACCTAAC
>WWET01005540.1:42304-77636 GCA_011038615.1 Limnodynastes dumerilii | reverse complement strand
GGTTTAATACTATATATGCAGTAATTGTTGTTTCCATATACAGTAATTAATTCTATTTTATCCATTTCACATTGATGCTTCTCTCTCTGTTTTGATTTTTTCTGTTGCAGTTCTGACTTCTTCTGTAGGCTTCTGTAATCAGTCTACAGTTTCCAAGTTAAAATAGACATGGTACAGACTACACAATGATGGACTTGCTACAAGGAACGTGGAGAGGACAAAAAGAAGGCATCTGTAATGTGGGTAAAATCAATAATTTTTTTTTTTTTAAGTTTTCCAAAACAANNTTTTTTTTTGGACTGCAAAAATGGGGGGGGGGGGGGGGAAGGGGGGGGAAGCTTGGTGGTACAATGATATAATAAAAAAAAGTGTATACAAAGCAAAAGGGGAAAGGGGACACAAGTTCAAGTAATATCATACAGTATACAATCTAGGCATAAGAAAAATACCAAAAAATAAGACAATACAAGACATATATATAAAATATCAAACCTGTGTAGGTTCACAAAGGCTAAAAGAATCACGTGTGTTTGAGCAAATATAAAAATTTCTTTTTAAATGAAAGTTCATGGGGGGATTGGGAGCTTTATTATTGGGGCAGATATACAATATATGCCCCATTAAAAGCTCTTTCTACTCCTTCATTGTGATAAAATTATACTATCTCTATATGCCCCATAATTGTTACGGAAGTCATTAGTAATAGACAATCACATGTCTAGGCACGTAATCTAACAAGAGCCAGGTGCTCACTGGAGCCCCTGGTGGTGGAAACAGGCTTGACTGCAGGCTTCTGGCAGCTCGTGGCCACAGACAGCAATCCCTGATGACTGAAGACTAGGAACATGGTATGACACCAGTAAACAATACAGAGAAACACAGTAGAGAAAATGCTCAGGATGGAGGCACACAAGATCGTGATAAAAAACATGAGCTAGATAGAAAAGCTCTGACACAATACCGGATGGTTATAGGTTAAACTATGTGTTTAGATAGATATAGCACGGACACATACACACCAGATGACAATAGGTGGAACTGTGTGCCAAGGTAGTAATAGCATGGACTCACGCCAGATGACAATAGGTGGACTATAGAAATAATGTTAATACAAATTCCACATGCATATCTCCATAGTGGAAGGTGGAGGTATTTAAATTGTACAGTAAGAGCTTGGAGTCTGTACTGTCATACTACTCATTTACACAGTAGCCCCATTTTAAGTGGGGCCGGTGCGGAAATTTGAAGGTACTGTCTTGCTGGCGGAAACCCATATGTGTGAGAAGAATATTCTTCCATTGCAATTATGGTCATTAGGATAGCATGACGATCAGCACCCTATGAAATCAAGATCTGGTCTGCTGTCATCAAGGACAGCACCACAAACTCTGTAGCAGATCTTTAGATCTTTTCAGGTAAGCATAGCTGCATTTCGTTGTTCAAAAACTTCCACAGAACTCTTACATAATAATAAAGTGGGAGAGACGCATCAAGAACAAGTGTACTAAAAAACTTTATTGGACAAAAACTGAGCTTCAATTCATAGACAGCTACACCCTCTGCAAATATTTCCAGGCAGCTTTGAAAGAAGAATAAATAACTTGCAAGCACCACTTCCAAGTATTTTAAGAGCTATGTAAGTTATTAATAGGAACTTTTTGTTATCTCTTATGGGTGATTAAGTGGATGATTAAACTAGAAGGCAAAGGAAAGTACTGAGCAATTAATTGACTGTGTAATTGATGTTTAGAACTTTATCTTAACTTTATAAGCTCAGACACAGTAGCAACACTGTTGTGGGTTCATGGGGTGCGGCTGGTACAGGACCCATAGTGGGGAGTCCATGCAGATGCCCACCCTGCATCTACAGAGAACAAGCTAGGAATGACAGATCTAAGTGGTAAAAGGATGGCACAGCAGGACACAAAGTTTAACTAGGTGTCTGGCTTTAACTGGAGCCCCTAATAGTGGGGACAGGCTGAGCTGCAGACTCCTAGCAGATTGGCAATGATAACCCGCAGTGGTAATCTGATCGAGTTGTATCACCATAGAGTGACACCCACTCACACTTGCACAGTGCAGAGCAAGATCCAGTAAATAAGACCACAGGATGTGTATTCATAAAGCAGAACAAACTGGACAGACGTCCTGGAAGACAAACCCGGTCCTACCCCAGAGATGGGAAACTCCAGGGGAGAACCCTGGTGCCCCAGCGCATGGTAGCCAACAAAAAGAAGTCTGAACAGAGACAAAGGCAACAAATCAGTTAAGTGGAAAAGACTAGAAGACTGCCACAGGAGTCAGGTGCAATGGACTTAGAGATAACAGGAGTCAAGTGGAATGGACTAAAAGATAACAGGAGTCAGGTGGAATGGACTAATAAAAATATCTACACACTGGAATAATAGTGGAAACACAGAGTGAAGTCAAAGTACAGAGAGAGAGAGAGAGAGAGTCAGATGGTAAGTAGAAACAACAACTCACAAAGATCTAGATAGAATAAACTTAAAGAGGAAACTAAATAGAGATTGTGAGTAAAGTGACAAACACTCAGACAATAGTGTAAGATTGTAAACACATAGCGCTCTACAGAGAGATGTAGAGACGCAGAGCTGTCCTTGAATGCAGCAAAGCTGCACCCTTGCACACACACTGAAAGACAAAAGTGACAGGGAAAGACAGGACAATGGAGGCATGGAACCAAGAGGATGATACAGCAGGAGGCAGAAGCAATCCATTTGGAAACCACTTCGCAATTGCATGGTATGAAACAGCCCTTTCAAGAAAGGGCCCTTCATACCACCGACCTACACCCCTTCGCACACACAAAGGACTTTCAATTAACTTAATATGGATCTGGTCCATAGAGACAATGGCAATTTATTTTATGGTTTTTGAATAAACACCTACTTGAATGTTACAGGGCTACAATGACACTTGGTTGAGATTTACTCTGAGACCTGATATGATGTGTAAAATTCTAATAAAATGTTTTTAAACAAGAGTTGTGACAAACTCTTTTTCAGCTATTGATAAGATTGATAACATCACATCCATCAAATAACTTTAACTTTAATTAATTAATTAATTATTACTTAGATATTAATGTTTCAGAGTATATTCTAAATTTATTTAGCAATTTGAATATACTCAGTGAATATATTTTTTTTTAACTATCTGTGTGTTATGGTATTAATTAGATTGTTTTGTGTAATTTCTGGTCCTACAGTTTGCTATTTTGTTTGACATAAACAGTATAGTAAAAGAACAGTGTTCTTAGATTGACTCTGGAATAAGATCCTACTCTGAAACATGTGGCAAAACGGGAGAACAGGATAATAAATCTGCAGTTTATGTCTACACAATGTGCATTCCAGTTCTAGGATCACCTATTTTATTCTCGAGAATGGGAGCAGGAAGAACTTGGGGTATGTTTTAAACGATGTGGCCATTCTTTATGGTTGTAATAGACAGATGGCAGCACCATTCGGTTCATAGAATGCATGTGGCACCACCTCCCTCTAGGGGCCTCATTCACTAAGCTCGAATTGCTAAAATTCACGTGATTTTTAGCTTAAAATTCGCCAAAGGCGATTCACTAAGCAAAAAATCACGTGAATTTAGTAATTTTTTATTCGCGGGTCCGCAAATCGCGGTCCCGACTTTTTCAATTAGAAACATAGGATGTATCTAATTCACTAAATGCGATTTCACCGATTCGCGGTGAAATCGCATTGAATTCACAAGACATAAATTCGCATCTCTAGAGAAAAATCCTAAATTCGGCATGTCTGCACCGTGCAGGCATGCTGTAGTCATTGAATTAGAAGGATCAGCAAAGGTGATCCTTCTAATTCTTTGGTTACAGCATGGATACAATTGTATCCATGCTGAACTGCGTGTCGCGTCTGTGTAAAAAAATAAATAAATAAATAAATAAATAAATAAACCCTTTACAAAATTAAATAAAGTGTTACATATGTAAATAAAATAGTACACCTGGCTAACATTAACCCCTACGTGTATGCACTTACCTTAGGAGGTCATCTCTCCTAATCTAAGTGTCTAAAAAAAAGTGTGACGTGTATAATAAAAAAAAAATAATTTATAAACTCACCATTAGCTGTCCGCATCTTGGGAGCCTTCAATATTCCTTAATCTGAAGTCTTCTTTATTCTTTCGAAGTCTTCATCCCTGCAGAGGACGACGGCAGCTCCTCACCTTGATCTCGAAGAATTCTTACTAAACTCCCACCAGTAGAGGGCGCTCTAAAGTTAAAGAAATTAACAGTAGAGTAGTACTGTTAATTTCTTTAACTTTGAATTAAAGTTTCTTTTAACTTTAATTCAAAGAAGGCCAACTAGAATGAATCGGCAGCGATTTCCCATATGTCTTAAAATACCCCCAAATAAGCATTCACAGCGGCCAGGCAGTCATGAATGTGGATGTTGTGAAAAATATGTGCTGTTAGAGGTACACTATGATGAGAAGAAACGGTAGTTTCAGCTTGCTTTTCAGGAAAGAAAATAGGAGACCTTAGAACAACTTGTATTTTAGTACACTTGGCAGCTGTAACCAATGATGCGATCAATAAAAGTTTTAATTTTGCTTTATCTATAGGTGACATTGCTTTTCAGCCCTTTTGAATCTGGACATAATTTTATGAAACACTTTAAAATAATCTCTTCTTAATTTTAAACAAGTGTGAATGGGCTGTCCTCACTTTTGATTTTGTTCATATGTAACAGCTGCACCTAACATCTGTTCCATCTACTGTGCAGACAAAGGAATACAAACGCCTGGTCCATTTACTATGTCATGTTATAGAACTTAAATAAATAAAATACATCATATTTTTCATCTTTGTATATTTCACATATTTATGCTTAATGTAACATATATTCATTATTCTCTGTAAATTTACCGTAATCACACATCTGGTCCTCAAATTCCACAACAATGATTGTGAATGAAAGTATACACACACATACATCCATACACACATACATAGATATGTGAATGTGGTTGATAACATAACGCAGTTTTTTCTTTTTAATTTGGGAATACTCATTCAAAGAGAACATAATTATTTTGCTTAGTATCGCTATTCTACAGTGTCTTTGAAGATATAAAAGGGTTAATGTATTTCATGAGCACCCTCTACTGTCATATGGAGGTACTGCTACTGAGAGATAGATTGTGTTTACTGATCCTTCTTAGACAAAAAAAGGTTATAATAACATAACTTGAATACTCAGGTTTTAGTGCTCCAATGAAGAGATCAATGAAGAGATATAAAAGGCGACAAAGATACTAAAAAATTAAATTTAAAAATGAAACAATAATCCATATGTTATTTTATATTCTCTTAAAATTATAGATGAAAATAATGATTCGATAAATTTCTTCTTCAGTTAACACTTTTTTGTTTTATTAATATATTGTCGTCTAGAAAATATCAGTATTGTAATCATATTCTAATGGCAATTATCTCACAAAATAAAATACAATGCAGTGCCAATAGTTCATTAAAAAAATAATTAAAGGGTGTGACATAATTATGGTCACATAACAAAATTAGTTTAATCCTGTACAATTAGTATACTTCCCATCTTCCACTGAAATTGTTTTAAGTCATCGGAGCTGCTCCAGAGTTTGGGAGTAAGGGCAAAACAGGTGCAAGTGTACTGCTTGGCTAAACCATTTTGCAATGTAAGGGCTGCTAATAATTTAAATGATTTTACTTTGCACATTGAACTCACATACTGCATAGCGTTATGTTTAACTTCGTTTTGTTCAGGTCTTTATTTTTTGCCCTACAAAAAGTTCAGCTCTGGATCAGTGCCATTATCTTTATACCAAAAGCTCTTTGGTCTTTTAGACCGCATATACGCAATCTACGTATCGAAACGATACGCAGATTACGTATAATAGCTACTACGCATGCGCAGTAGCTACTGTTTATTGAACTACGTCCGTCTATGGAAGACGGACATAGTTTTGGATCCGGCCCCTGGTTTCTATTGATCCCTGGTTAATATTGTAAATGTTATATGAAATGACAATTTGTGAGCAAGACCCTGATTCACAAATAGTTGTTTCAATTGCAAAGCACAACATAATTGCTGGTGCTATGTAAAAAAATGTTAATTTATTAGAAATAATAAAGTTTGTATTGTGTAAAACAATGTAGGAACCTGTTACTTGACATCATTATTGATATAAAGTGGGGGCAACTGCTGTCATCATGCAATTTGGGGGTGGGGGATAATTTAATTTCTCGCCGAAATTCTTATAACGTGCATAATGCAAATAATCGTTTATCCAAACTGGGTAAAACTAATGTCCATGGTATGCTCCAAGCCAGTAATCTGAAACAAAGCTTTCTCACAAGTTTTACGACTGATACTTATGGAGTAGGCTTTGTTTCATCTTACAGAATATGTAGAATTTCACTTTAGATTCAGACTGGTTACGGAATCCCTAAGGACAGGTTTCAGAACCACGGAATTGGGAACTGCGTGAACCTTAGTAGGTGACAGGCAATGGTATGAAAGAAGTAATAGTGATACCAGCAGCATTTGTATAACCCTATGTCTGCTGCAAAGAAACAGAGCAGCAGGTGATAATATAAATAAAAAAGTCTTATAATTAAGGGAAAAATATTCAGAAATTCCTTCAAGTCCCAGGATGCTGTAGAAATGGTTTATTTCAACCAAATGAGGTGTAAAAAAGCACAGTTCTTGGTTGGCTGCACTTGAGAAGGACGCTAAGAGCTCCTGGCCTCTTCAAAGATGGAGATCCATGGTAAAACAGATTCTAACACATTCCACTGTATGACATCATTTAGAAAGTCAGCCAGAAAATGCCTCTTTAACCTTAACAATTTAGATCCCAATGGGAGCCACCTGCAATGCATCTAGTTAAACCCTTCTGTCTGCTTGCAGCAATGATTTTTAGTGACTAGAATTAGTATCCAAAGGGATCTTTATGTAAACTACTGGGTCATTAACAGCCAAAATGGAAGGTCTCTTGCTCCTTCATCCTAACACCTTTCTGAAACATACAGAACTATAAGAGACACTGTTAAAAGCATCCAGTTTTTCTGAGTGTACAACTAAGACTTTCAAGGATATGTATTTAAGGCCCAGAATAAGGTCTATTAGATACTTTCCAAAATCCACTTTGATAAGTGCTTAGTTCTACATAGAAACTAAAAGAAAAGAAAACTGAAACAACTATCTTGTCATAGATTATACTAACACCAGGAAAATTATTTGCAAAGTGAAATTATCACAAAACTTCCAATTGCTTTAGTACCACTCATTTATTTTTAATTTATAATTAATAATTTTTTTCATTTCTAGGTAACATTGTAACTGGTGCCCCTGAAATGACACTTACTGTATTTAGGTTTCAAAAACATTGTTTTATAGTTGATCTCAACATGCTTTTACAATAAAATTGCCTGTATTTGTCAGTGTTTGCAGTTGATCCAGGCTTCTGATTTTCCCATTTTCTGCGCAGTCAGATCAGATTTTGTCAGGTTTTGCGGTCTGTGTATGCGCACACTTCTGTGCTACCCAATCAGAATGCAATCCGTTCTTTCCAGACTTCCAACTAATTAAACCTCTGACTGCTTCTGACAGGTCGGCCATGTTGTGCCCACACGTGGGTATGACTTAGGTGGCTGATCCAGAGTTTAGGAGTAAGGGCAAAATAGGTGCAAGTGTACAGCTCGGCTAAAACATTTTGCAAAGTAAGAGATGCTAGGTAATTTTAATTATCTTGCATGCAGAGATACTTTACTTTTGCACGTAAAACTTAAATAGCTTTATGCTTAATCTATAAAACAGAGTTGAGTTAAGAAACTTCAAAGAACAAATAACAGGTCCGGCGCTCCAAACAAACATTGTGTCAGCACATATGTAAAAAGGAGGTTTAGTTTGCAGTATAGCTATATTGGGGTAAGCTCACCTGCCCAGCGTCAAGGCACTTCCTGTAGGTGAGTCCCTATCCATCTGCTATATGTGTACTGAGGAGGTCTGTATTAAGACACTCCTGCCATTTGAACAGTGTGCAGGGGCCATATTGTGGAGGGGTCAAGCTCCCAAAGTAAAACTAGTAACAGTAACAAGAAAACACATGCTGCGCTTCTAATTCAATATATGAAATGTGCAAGTGTATATATAAATGGAGAGGTGCAGCCAAGGACCAAAGTGACCACTGTGTAACAACAAGGAACAAAAGACAGATCCAGCGCTCCAAACAAACAATTAAATCGCCAATGACTGACCAGGCTCCCCACCAGACACACCAAGAAATAATTGACACACACAACAGTATGGCTTTCAAAATAGGATACATAGTTTATTGATAATTGATTATAATTCAGCCTATTATTTTGAAATGAAGAAGATAAAGGTGGCATCGATAGCAGGTGGCAGGTCAGCTAGCAGGAGGCTAAAATGCTAACGGAGGGCAGGGAATCCCCTGCCCTCAGACGCTCTGGAGGAAATGGCCACCGCAAGCACACACCCCTGTCATACTTCCCACCCTGGGGTAAACTGAAGTGGCAAACCGGAAACTAACCAGCAAGCATAGTTTCCTAATTTCGCCTCAAAGGGGTGTGCCTATCCCGCACCATACCTCAAGCCCGAGCTTAGCGCCATGAATTGCTGACCGCCACCAATACCGCCAAGCCAGGCCCCGAAGAAGGCCGACAAGTGCACGAAATGATGTGCACGCGGTAGCCCTCTCAAGATGGCGGCAGAAGATTCTACCCATCAGGATAACCCGGCACGCAAAGTTAAGAAAGTCCAAAACAGATTGAACCTCCTTCAATGTCGCTCGCTCGGCACCACCCACGCCAGGCGGAGAGGGCAGTGTGCATCTTACTGACCTTGCAACAACCTGCCTTCGTGTCTCGATCCAGAGATAAGACAAGCAAGAGGCAGGCCCCTTCATGTTGTCATCCGCAACCGGTACCCCGAAATGCAAGAACAACATTTGCGCCGAGAACAAAGCCTGCCGACACGTGTCCAAGCCACCAGGTCCCACAAAAAGAAAATCGTCCAGGTAGTGGGCAAGTGCCTCATACTTGCCTACTATCTGCATGCACCAGTGAAGGAACAAACAACATTTTTCGAAAAGGGCACAAGTAATCGCACATCCCATTGGCAAGCACTTGCCAACAAAGAAACAAAGAAACCCTCCTCCAACTGGAAACCCATGCGCTTGAAAGATTCTGGATGAAGGGGAAGCAGACGAAAAGCCGCCTCAATGTCGAGCTTTGCCAGTAACGCCCCTCTCCCATTATCTCTGACCATGGCAACAGCCGAGTCAAATGACTGACAAACGACGGACGTCGACGTGAGGGTCAATTGCGTCGTTTACAGACCTCCCAAGCAGGTAAATGCTGGATGAGGCGGAATTTCCCGGGTGTCTTCTTAGGGACTACCCCAACAGGGGAAATGACCCAATTCTGAATGGGGAGGGAGTGAAAGGGGCCAGCTACCCTGCCAAGGACTACTTCCTCCATAACTTTAGCCAAAACCACCACAGGAAATTGCCTCACCAATTTAAGGTTCCTGAGGCATCCCGTATCCAACTGGCCCTTAACAGGAATTTTAAATCCATCCTTAAAACCCTCCATTACCAAAACGACATCCGCCCTATTAGGATACCTGCGTAACCATGGTAACATGGGATCAAGCTTGACCGGT
This sequence comes from Limnodynastes dumerilii, assembly GCA_011038615.1. Lineage (NCBI taxonomy): Eukaryota > Metazoa > Chordata > Amphibia > Anura > Limnodynastidae > Limnodynastes > Limnodynastes dumerilii. The sequence continues at coordinate 67,911 of WWET01005540.1, read as the reverse complement.
GACCTGGCCTTGACCAGGTCCCCGGTGTCAGGCCCCATTGCGTACAGACAGCGCTGTCCCTCTCACCTGTTTGCAGCGTTCCCTGCAGCTCCAGCTCTCTCTCTCTCTTCCTTCGGTCCGTGGAGCTGCCTGCGTGCGTCTCTCCTCCCCCTGGCATCCCGCACGGCTGTTTGCTAGGGACGGTTTTTCTATCTCTCCGTCGGGCTGGCGCCTGGCCGTATCCAGGCAACCAGGACGCCAGCCTATCTCCTGCATACGCGTGCTCGCCGCTCACTATCTATTGGCTCCCAATACCTTATAGCTCTCCTTCTCCCTGCCATACGCGCCGGTTATAGCTTCTGCTTGTCGGATCTGTGACCTGCTACTTTTCTTTGTGTGCCTAGTGTTAGCCCTGTGCTTTCCTAGTAAGTTGATCGTTGTCTACCCTCCTTTCCTGCCTTGTACAATTCCTCAGTTGCCTACTGTCTGCCTCCACCTTTGGGACTACCCCCTCCAGTTTGTACTTACCCACTTATAACCCTATACTGACCTGGCTAAGTATGTTTGTGTTCTCCCTGGAGAACTTCTGTAGGTTTGCTGTGTGTAAGCCCTAGTTTGTCTAGTACGTTTTGTGACCCGCTATAGTCCTTAGTGCGCTGTTTCTCATTACTTGTTGTTAGTCTGCTCAGTACCTTCTGATCAATTCTGCTCCTGCTTATATTCATTTCTTCGTTACTATTAGTTCACTGTAGGGTGTTTCTTGTTCTCTTCTCGCTCTTTGGGCCCGTGGTTCAACGTTGTGTGACCACACCTTCAGGGGGCGCTCAAAGTCCATCCCCACCATCAGGGGCTCTGGTGAAAACCACCTGAAGGTAAGATTCTGCCCTCCGGTAGCCTTCCCACTCACTCATCCCATTTTCCTGGTGATCACCTCGGTACTAACCAGGTAAACCCGGGGTATCACTCTAACTTCCTTGCAGACCACTCCGGTACTCACCAGGTAATTCTGGAGTGTCCTAACACTCCAGAATTACCTGGCTGCTTTTGTGTGGTTGATGGCTGCGAACGGGCCGTAGGCTGGATGGAAGCAATGCAGTTCTTTCCCGGATGAGGGGCTCCGCAATGCGCGCACAGGTGCCGGAACCTACATCCGACCCCCCTAAGGCATTTACTGAAGTTGAAGGCAAAGCATTTCCCCTTATTTTGCACACCTTGGGAAGCCCACCCGGTGGCTTTCATGGACTTCCGAAAGGATGTCCCCTCAGCCACATCATCCACCGGCTGCGCCACGCGCATCCAGATCTCCATATTATGAGATTCGAATGCTATACTTTTACGCCCATCAAACTTCTTCCGAAAGAGCTCATCGTATAACCGCCACAGCTCGGCTTTAGTTGACGCATGGCGGTCCTGGATGATGTCAAAGTATTTCCAGATGTCAATGTATTCCGCCGGACGCCGCTCCAGGTAACATGCCGCAAACATCGCAAAACCAGCCAACCACCTCTGGAAAGTCTTATAACCTTCCTCATCTATACCGCCCTTAGCCTTAGCAGACGCCAAGCCCTTCTTGCCCTTGTGTGTTACGCAAAACAGGTCCACGTACTGGCCCCTCTTTATCCGCTCCTGAGATGACTGCCGAAAATCCCAAAGGATTTTGGAATTATTGCAAGGGATTGGCGGGGGACCAGTAGGCTTCTTCTGCTTTACCGTGCTTTTTTTAGATCCCTTTGATCTACTGCCTTGCCCCTGATTAGCTTTCGCCTGAAGGGTCTTCTTGAGGAGCCGCATAACTTTCCCTGTCCTCAACTGCAACTCAAAGTACCCAATGCTGGAGCTTACAGACCCCTGTGAGGAATCGGCTGATAACGGCGACTCACCAGACCTGCTCCACGGCCTGCTGTGACGTGCCGGGTTGTTCGCCGTCCTGCTCAGCTCCCGATGACTGCTGTGGTAAACCAATATCTGGAAAGACATCAACATTAGACTCCCCAATTTCGAAACGCGGTGCGTTCACCACAGGCGCCGCGGACTTCCTCTTGTCTTTCCTATGCCACTACTTAGAACTTCTCGCGGAGTGCTCCTGCTGTGCGGGAAACATGGGGAAGGGCATAATCATGATAAACTCCCGCCCCTTGCACTGTAGGAGCGCTCTGTGGCCAGAATGACTGGAAAAATTTTTGTGGACAAGGCCAGAGACGGAACTAAGTGCCCTACGGTAACCCCCAAAGCAGTCGACATGGCAGAAGCCACTAACATCTGAGGTGCGGCTGTCCTTGGAAACTAGTCAAGGAGCCCCTTGAACGAATTGGGGGATGACCCCCAATCCCTACATATGGCCCAGGGATCCCTTGAGGGGTGTCAGGTATACATGATGGACTGGAGTCAGAATCCCCAGACTCACCTAAAGGACTGACCGCAGCCTGTGGTGGGGGAGGGGGGTTTGAGAATTAACTCGCCTCCCCCTGACACGCCTGGCCCTGCTACCCTGCCCCTGCTGTCTTCTGGGCCCTAAATCACCGCTAAACTGGGCAGAGGAGGGAGAAGGAGGGACCCTGGAGCTCCCCAGCGCATTGGTGGCAGTATGAACCGCAATGGTAGTTCTAAGATGGTGGGTGCGCTGTCGCCACGCCCCCCGCCCTGCACTCGAGATGGAGGAGCTTGCTGACTGCCTCCCAGCACCGCAGTCAGCTCTCCCACGGCTGCCCCTGCCCTACTCAGACCTCTCACCTTCCACAGGCTGAGAAGTCTGCATAGAAGAAGCAGCCAAACGCTGCGCTGACTCTCTAGTGGTGGGGGGCGGTCCCCCCCGCAACGCTGCTGGTACCCTCGCTGCCCGCCTGATCCCTGTAGCGGCTGGGCGCCGCTCGCTTCCTTGCTGACCTAGACATACTGCCAGGTGAGGAAAGTGTGCAGGGAGAAAGAAATATGATAAGAAAAGGAAGGGAACAAATTTGGACAGGGAAGGAAAGGGAGGGAGAAGAGAAGAGGAAGCGGGGAATATGGAGGAAAAAAGGGGGGAATTTGAAACAGCAACAGCAGAGAGAAAATAAGAGGAATAGTCAGCAGAATATAAAGAACAGGCAGAACACAAATAACACAATTAAATAAGTATAAGCTGCCAATGGCAGATACTCATCCACACTCCTTGGAAGAAAAATCCAGAAGCTGGCAACAGACCACCCCCCAACCCTTATATATCCTTACAAAGCCCTCCCCCAAGCCCTATTCTAATTGGCTACTAATCTACCCAGCTAACCCTTGATGCCTATCATGAGGAGCATAGCAGCCCAGCGTCAAAGCACCTCCTGTAGGTAAGTCCCTATGAAATGTGTGCTAGTGTATAGTGTATATATAAATGGAAAAGAGTCATGGTCCAAAAGACGCCATTGTGTAACTACAAGGAACAAAAGAGAGGTCCAGCGCTCCAAACATTATATAACACTATGTGTCAGCACATACATAAAAATGAGGTTTAGTTCACATTATAGCTATATTGGGTTAAGCTCACCTGTGAACTAAACTTCATTGTTATGTATGTGCTGACACACAGTGCTATATAATGTTTGTTTTGGAGCGCCAGATCTGTCTTTTGTTCCTTGTAGTTACACAGTGGCTAAAATTTTAATCTAAAAGGCATCTAACTAGTTAATGAACTTCCCACAATTGCTATTTTTAATATCTATGAGTACATGTGTATTTGCTGTAAGCTAAGAGACTTGGTGGCTGCAGACACCAAGAGTAGGTTGTTTACATTATAAACATGTCTATAAATGCAGTGTTTTTATTGATAATTGTCAGGATATAGTCAAATATCTTGTGTATAAATTAATATCAGGATATAGAGTGACCTTCATTTTTGCCAGGATTTGTTTTTGTTTTATGGCACTGGCTTGAAGGTAGTGGGGCAGAACAGGTTATGGCTCCTGTCAGGTTATGGCATTGTCTTAAATGGATCAGGATATTGGAAGGGGGTGTCAGAAGGCACCGGCTACGCCATGAGCCGACTGCTGGTCTCCGGTCCCTTCTCTCTCCTCTTACCTTTGCAGCATCTTCTCCCTCGCAGTCAGGCTCCTCCCCGGTCCTGAGCTCCGTTCTGCTCCCTGGGTGCGCGATCTCCGGCCTTCCCCTGTCTTCCGGCGTCATGCGTCTGACGTTGCCAGGGCTCTTTTGCTAGACCCGTCGGCTCCCTTCTGCAAGCGTCCTGCGGTAACCCCATTCCCTTCCGTTGACGAGCACTCTGCCCTGTTTTCATTGGCCAGTGTTCATTTAAATAGCCTCCAGCACCTACAGCAGGTGCTGGTTATAGTTTCTGCTTGTCAGCTTCTGTGCCTGCTGCTTTTTCTCTCTTGCCTCAGTGCATTTATTCTGATTGTTGAGTGTCCCATATTATCCTTACTTTATATCTCTTCCTATATTCCTCTGTGTTCCAATTCCCTCTCTCTCACCTTGTTGTATGTACCTCATTGTACTTACCTTGACCTCTCCTGAGTGAAAGTCTTTGTTAACCCCTTAGGGGGTTTCCGCTGTCTGACTGAGTGTGTGCTAGACCTATTTAGTCCTGTTCGTTTTGTCTAGTCCCGTTTTCCCTTCTGGTCTGCCGTCATTGTTACTTGTTACTCGTTGTCTGTTACAGGTCAGTATCTACTGGCCTGTCTGTTCCCTTTTCTCTCCCAGCTATTATACTAGTTTCTTCTCCCGAGTGTTGCCACAGAGATCGCGACCTGAGGGTAAATCAGCAGCGCCAGACTATCCCCACCATTAGGGGCTCTAGTGAAGAACACAATCCCACTAGACTCCGCGCCTCTGTTGGTCTCACTCGCCACGCTCTCAAGCTTCACGTCGGACCTCCTCACTATGGGCCTGATCCAGAGCAACGATCGCAAGCGAGCGTACGACGAGCGTATGCGAAAATTCGGCCAAAAATTCGCAATGCGCATGCCCAGTATGACAGCTTCCGGTCGCCCGAGCGTCATGAGCGAATAGCGGGCGTATCGTTAGCGTATTTTTCGCTCGCGGGGCGTATTTTTTTTACGATGGTCGGCTGGGCGCCCGTTTTACTACAGGGAGGCGGGGATAGCCATTTAAATTGTACAGTATGGGCGTGCTAAGCCCGTACGCTCAGCGTATTTTCTGCGAATTTTCGTACGGGCGACGGTCGTACCCAGTGTAGGGTATAGCCGCCGTAAGCAGGGACTTTACTATGGGAGTGTTAGGGGCGTGTAGGTTGATACGCCCGAGCGTACGTTCGCATTCGCCCGTCGTGCGAATTTTCGTAGCGCTGGATCAGGCCCTATATCCTGGGACATCCAACAGTATTCCTGCTCCTGGTCTACTCAACAGTTCTTGTCTGTTTCCTCAAACACCAGATCCATACGGTACCATAACAGGGGGGAAGTGGGGTCATAAAAGACAGATCTCTGAAGAAGAGTCTCTCCAGACACAAACCTGTCACTTGTCACCAAGGTGGGGGCTGTTTGAGAGGAGCAGTTTTTGTCTTTAAAAACTGTAGTATAGATACATAACTTTGTTCACTTCATGGGATCTTTGAAGGAAGGAAATGTTCCCTATAAGTATTCTGCTAATCCCAGGCAGGAAAGATTTTTGCATGTTGTATGTCCATTTTGTTATGTTTTTGTAAATAAGCATTGTGTTTCTTATCATATTAAATATCAATTAATAGGTTTATGTCTCTGTGTTCTTACGGATTCACGTGTCAGACCAGCTTGGTTATTAAACTCAACTGAAGGTGACAGAAGGGATCATTCTGAGTTGATAATTCTGATAAAGCATAAGTGTGTTAGATTTGTGTTAAGGAGAAACTAAGACCTCCTGTGAATAGTTTTGACGGTGGCAGTTCATTAGTAATAAGTTATATTTGAGGTGGGTAAGGGGCATTAGTCATTGTAGAACAGACCAGGTGACTGTTGTGATTAACTCCTTGTGTCCCAGATAAGTCACGAAAGCCTCAGGTGAGTTTGTAAGGTACTAAGAATTTAGCGCTCCTTTACTTGTCAGTATCCAAAAATGCCTGCATCATCCTTCCTAGTTATTGGCTCCATACATAAGCCTGTCTTTGACAATATGTGACCTGCTATGTTGCAATGTTCTATCAGTCTGTTAGACCTGGGTTTCTGGTCTGCTTAGTATTAGCTTATTGGAAATAATCTTGGCATTTTGGAGTCCTTTGTGAAATCCCTGGGATCAGACCTTATTTACATGCCAAACTGCTCTCAGTGAGGATCCAAATCGAACAGTTTTTTAAACATCTATATTCTCCCTGTGTAATTCAGTGTCTTTGGAATAAATTTAGAATTTTGCTACATATTTTACTGAGTGCTGGTATTTCACCTACTGTGGAGTGTTGCTATATACCTTGTTACCTTGCACCAGGAACTAGAATACTTTATGGTGTGTGCTTGCCTCAACCTTACGGCTGACTTTTTCTGTATTTACCCTCTGGCAGAGCACCACAACCTGTGATACACCTATATTGGTATTCACAGGTGGGTATATATTGTTGTGGTATATATACCCGGACAGTGCATTGATTAACCTATGGATGCCCATGAAGACTTTTCATTGTTCTTTTCCGACACTAAACATTTTTCACAGGAAGATATTGCACGCATTGTCAGTAATGACACGGACTCATTGGCATTTAATGTAGACTCACCGACTGCAATTCATCAAGATCTTGTGAAATTACATAAAAGGGCCATTGAATTGAAATTACATGATTTGACTCGGTCCCAATATGTTAAAGATAAATTGATACCACGTGGGTTTAGAGTCAAGAACCCCCCCACCATTGGCAGACACGACAAAGTGTTCTGCCAACAATGGTGCCAGATTCTTAACAAATGCTCTACAGACCTTATGGTCCTCGTCATTGACAAGGTTAAAACAGACCGTGAAGTTATTCTTAAAGAAATCCGTGACTTGGAGATTAAGTCCAAACCTATCCTAGATGCTGATAAAGACACCGACTGGGTCCTAAAAATACAAAATACCATTAGCGTGTTTGAAAACGAACTATTGTCATTTAAGAAACGCAAATACAGGATAGTCAAAGAAGATTACCGTGACAATCGAGTATACTCCTGGTTATCTAACAGCACTGAACCTTACAATAGATCCTTTCGGCGGAGAAGAGCCAATTCACCGCACCGCGCATACACAGACCTTGATACTGCGAGTTCTGCCAGTGACTCTGAATTAACCAATTTAAATTTCAAAGACTGCTTAAACTTAAGGACTACTTTAAGGACCAAACCGATGCACCTTTTGTAAAGACCCCCTTTACTGGTAGATCTAAATTTGATCCACCAACATTAAATGCATTCATTGAGCCGTTTATACGTCTTGTTAAACGTGACATCTTCCAACAATGGTCTAAAAGTAGATATAGATTCACCAACCTGACTAACCCTGAGAAAGTCACTTAAAGATAATAATGAAATCTGCATTTTACCTGCCGACAAGGGAGGTTCTGTTGTTGTACTTAACAAGGTAGACTACACTGAGGAGGTCCAGAGTCAATTATCTAATGCTAACTTCCATAAACAGTTAACATTTGACCCTACTCAATTATATAAAAAACAAATTGATTGTTATCTTAGGGAATCGGTGGATAACCATATTATTTCAGAGGAGACCGCTAGGTTTTTAAGACAGGACCACCCAATCACTCCAGTTATATATTGTCTACCTAAAGTGCATAAGTCCCTTGTGAGACCACCTGGGAGACCCATAATATCCTCTAGAGGCTCCCTGTGCCAGACTCTATCCCAATACGTAGATTTTTATCTACAGCCGTTAGTTCAGCGTACGACTAGTTTTATTCGTGACACTACTGACTTTCTGAAAAAGTTAAAACAGGATGACCACCTTGCGGGGAATGTATTGCTTGTCACGTTGGACGTGACAAGTTTATACACAAATATCCCACACAAGGAAGGGTTGGAAGTTATTCAAGCAGCTGTAAATACTGATCTCTATGATGGCCCCCCCACTGATTTTCTACTTCATTTGGTGGACTTCATCCTGAACAAGAACTACTTCTTGTTTCAGAATGTCTTCCACCTGCAACTACAGGGAACAGCGATGGGGTCGAACATGGCCCCATGATATGCTAATCTGTATATGAACAGTTATGAAAACATGTATATCTTTAATGATACAGAATACGCTAACCATATTCGTTTCTTCTCCAGGTTTATAGATGACCTGTTCATGCTGTGGAGTGGCACAGTAAGTGAATTGCGCAGGTTTATTGACAAACTTAATATGCTACAAACCCCTATTAGGTTCACTGCAAGCTGGGATGAGACATCTATTTCATTTTTGGATGTGCTCATTACACAAACTATTGAAGGATTTAAGACTACTCTTTTTAGAAAATCTACAGATAGGAACACACTACTGATGGCCACAAGCTTCCATCCCCAACCCCTCAAAACAGGCCTGCCATTTTCCCAAATGGTCAGGCTTGTTAGGATTTACTCTGACAGAACTTTATTACGCCAAGCTCTCCACTATATGGGCACACATTTTTTAGCCAGAGGCTATAGCAACAGGGATGTTGAGAGAGCGATAACACGCTGCCTGACACTAGACAGGGATATATTACTCAATGAGACGAAATCTCGTCCCGTTGAAAAGAGACTTATTTACAACTCCACTTACTCTACCCTTTCTACAGTAACCCGTAAAGCCCTTCACCAGCATTGGCACATTCTGTCAAGTGACACAAGACTGGGCCCATTTGCACAACAGCCTCCACTGATTAGTTATAAACGGAGCAACTTCAGAGATTTATTGGTACCAACTGATCTTAAATCGGAGACGATTAGAACATGGTTAGGCAAGAAGCCTGGTGTCTCTAAATGCAGCAGCAATTGTACCAACTGTGCATTCCTTATGTTAGGTGATGTATTTGTGAACCCTATCACATCCAAAAAATTCTATATCAACCAGGCCCTTAATTGTGAGAGTAAATTTGTTACCTATGTAATCATGTGCACGTGTCCCATGATTTACATAGGGAAGACATCACATATGTTCAAAGAGAGGATAGCTGCCCATAGGTCCTCAATCAGGAAAGCTTTTGGGGGGGTTGATCAGAAAACGCCCCCTGTCGCTAGACATTTTGTTCAGATGCATCATACACTGAGAGATTTCGGGTGTATGCCTCTGTCACAGATCGCCCCATTGAGACGCGGGGGCGATAGGGATAATCTTCTTTTGAAAGCAGAATCGAGGAAGATTTATGCGTTTAAGAGTTTGGCCCCTAGGGGTCTTAATGAAGAATTAAACATGGCCTGTTTTTTGTAAAATAACTGTATCTTTGTAAAATAACTGTTTTTTAAAAAACTGTTAGAAAACTGTAAAACAATTTTATTCTCCTTGTATTTCCTTGTATGTACCCGTCATTTGTTTATCTTCTGCAGCGCTCCCGCGGGCCGACTGGTTGATTCGCTGCCTGAGTCACGTGTAGCGTTGTGGGCTGTTGCCATGGCAAAGCATCGGGCGCTGCAGTGACGTCAGACAGGGGCGACCACTGTCCGGTGGAAGCGGTGTGGATCTTATGGCGGGAGTCTCTGTTATATGGTGAGTCTATATATATGCTGTTTGGTCATTACTTCACCATTACTGTTTCAGACTGTCTACAACTGCTGGCTTTCCGATACCCACGCACCCTGACGATGGCGCTGCCGAAACAGCTGTCGGTGGTGAGTGTGTCTGAGCTTGTTACATCTTTTGCTTAAGAGCATTTTTTGTGGAACATATTACTCATGATCTTGTGCATTTACACTTTGGAGTCTCATTGCTGTGGTCTGCTGACCTAAGGACTCATGTGTCATGTTTGCTTTATTGGATCTGGATTTCCATTGAGTTCCCATTGCTCTGCATTGTGCCTATTAAAGTCACTTTTTGGATGATTGACAAACGTCTATATTCTCCCTGTGCAATTCAGTGTCTTTGGAATAAATTTTGAATTTTGCTACATATTTTACTGAGTGCTGGTATTTCACCTACTGTGGAGTGTTGCTATATATATATATATAGAACTAAAAAAAATCCGTGTGTATATGGACAATAAATTTAAATTACATATTACATATTGTCCATAATGATCATCTGTCTCAATCTACCCTCTGCATGGATTAACATACTTGCTTAAAGGAATTAACTTTAAGATCTAAGATGGCATAGTAATTTGAAAACAATAAAAATTGTTTTTGTATTTCTGTAGCCTCAGTTTGCAATATAGATAATTTAAATTTAATTATATTAAGGTGGAGAGAATTTATTTAAGTAATAATTACACAGCAGCCCAAAATTTGGAATGCTAAACAGAACTGAGGATTTATAATTTAGATGTTAATCTTTTATTTATTTTATTTACATCATATCTTGTAAACTCACAATTAAATTTCTGAATAGGTGCTCCCAACTTAGGTTATAAAGTAAAACATTCAAACTAGTAGACCAAAGAGATATCACAGAACAGTTTCTTGGGTGCATGCTTGCCATTACAAAGCTAAAATGATAAGCTAATGTAGCTGGATTCAAAAGACAATTAGAAGAAAAGTAAAAAATAATATATATATTTTAAAAGTAATAGTTAAGAATAAGGATGTCAGTAAGAGAGTAAATATAAAAGGTAAAATTATAATTCTGTAGAGAACTATTCTAGCAGCATTTTACTGACTCTTCTAATACTGGATCCTTGACAATTAATGCAGTTGTGCAGATCCATGTATTATTAAAAAAAAAAAAAATTACCTGTTCTGAGTGCTAGGTGAAGACACAGGTGCCTGACAACAACAACATAGCCTCCTCATATCTTGATGTCTATGTATACAGTTCTGAGAGTTATTATGATTTAATAAAGGAAAATTAGTTCACAATTAATACAGCAGCACACATATTAGGAATGACAGATTTTGATTTTGTTTAGTTTGATATAAAATAAATGTGAATATACAATGTCCCTTAGTAAGCATTAGTATTATAAATGGATAAAGGTAACATGGCATAACAGTAAACCATAAGTTATGTTGGTTTACCCCACCAAAAGATTATCGCAGTGAGCACATACTTACATGCATTTGATTTGTTACATTTTTATACACAATAATTTACTTTGAAAAATTGTTTCTATAGGATTTGATATATTATATATTATTTTACACAGTTACACTACAACATGCATATTTTGCTAATTAGCTGAGTCAGAAATCTGCTTCCTTGTGAGATGCAATTTTAAAATAATTTAACAGAAAATTTTTCTATATACTCAAATCAAACATTATCCAATGTAAGACGAATAGCTTAGAACTTAATAAGTGTGTCACAAACAAAATAAAAATATCGTTTAAAATAGTAAATGTAATTTAGTAACAATGGTCCTGATGCAGACTTAAGAAGGAGCTTGATATTAAGAGAGGAAAGTTATTCCTGGGCTAAACCATATTGATTGCAGGGGAAGTCAAGTTAACTGTATTCTTTGTATGCAGGGAAATATCAGTTTTTGCTTATTGCACACAGATACTGACTAGCTTCACTGTTATTTAGACTTGGGATAGGAAACGCCACTCAACTCTAATACTTTTTGCAACAGATGAAATATGACTCCCCTGCAATCAACATGGTTTAGCCCAGGAGTAACTTTCCTCTTTTAGGACCTGATTCACACTTAAGAATCTTCTTAAAATAAGAACTTAAAGTCAGGATTGAGTTTGGACTATTTCGGATTGGGTTGGGCTTTTTATTTGGCTTTTTCGGATTGGGTTGGGCTTGAGTTTGGGCTTTTTTGGATTGGGTTGGGCTTGTTTTTGGGCTTTTTTGGATTGCCTTGGGATTGAGTTTGGACTATTTCGGATTGGGTTGGGCTTTTTATTTGGCTTTTTCGGATTGGGTTGGGCTTGAGTTTGGGCTTTTTTGGATTGGGTTGGGCTTGTTTTTGGGCTTTTTTGGATTGCCTTGGGATTGAGTTTGGACTATTTCGGATTGGGTTGGGCTTTTTATTTGGCTTTTTCGGATTGGGTTGGGCTTGAGTTTGGGCTTTTTTGGATTGGGTTGGGCTTGTTTTTGGGCTTTTTTGGATTGCCTTGGGATTGAGTTTGGACTATTTCGGATTGGGTTGGGCTTTTTATTTGGCTTTTTCGGATTGGGTTGGGCTTGAGTTTGGGCTTTTTTGGATTGGGTTGGGCTTGTTTTTGGGCTTTTTTGGATTGCCTTGGGATTGAGTTTGGACTATTTCGGATTGGGTTGGGCTTTTTATTTGGCTTTTTCGGATTGGGTTGGGCTTGAGTTTGGGCTTTTTTGGATTGGGTTGGGCTTGTTTTTGGGCTTTTTTGGATTGCCTTGGGATTGAGTTTGGACTATTTCGGATTGGGTTGGGCTTTTTATTTGGCTTTTTCGGATTGGGTTGGGCTTGAGTTTGGGCTTTTTTGGATTGGGTTGGGCTTGTTTTTGGGCTTTTTTGGATTGCCTTGGGATTGAGTTTGGACTATTTCGGATTGGGTTGGGCTTTTTATTTGGCTTTTTCGGATTGGGTTGGGCTTGAGTTTGGGCTTTTTTGGATTGGGTTGGGCTTGTTTTTGGGCTTTTTTGGATTGCCTTGGGATTGAGTTTGGACTATTTCGGATTGGGTTGGGCTTTTTATTTGGCTTTTTCGGATTGGGTTGGGCTTGAGTTTGGGCTTTTTTGGATTGGGTTGGGCTTGTTTTTGGGCTTTTTTGGATTGCCTTGGGATTGAGTTTGGACTATTTCGGATTGGGTTGGGCTTTTTATTTGGCTTTTTCGGATTGGGTTGGGCTTGAGTTTGGGCTTTTTTGGATTGGGTTGGGCTTGTTTTTGGGCTTTTTTGGATTGCCTTGGGATTGAGTTTGGACTATTTCGGATTGGGTTGGGCTTTTTATTTGGCTTTTTCGGATTGGGTTGGGCTTGAGTTTGGGCTTTTTTGGATTGGGTTGGGCTTGTTTTTGGGCTTTTTTGGATTGCCTTGGGATTGAGTTTGGACTATTTCGGATTGGGTTGGGCTTTTTATTTGGCTTTTTCGGATTGGGTTGGGCTTGAGTTTGGGCTTTTTTGGATTGGGTTGGGCTTGTTTTTGGGCTTTTTTGGATTGCCTTGGGATTGAGTTTGGACTATTTCGGATTGGGTTGGGCTTTTTATTTGGCTTTTTCGGATTGGGTTGGGCTTGAGTTTGGGCTTTTTTGGATTGGGTTGGGCTTGTTTTTGGGCTTTTTTGGATTGCCTTGGGATTGAGTTTGGACTATTTCGGATTGGGTTGGGCTTTTTATTTGGCTTTTTCGGATTGGGTTGGGCTTGAGTTTGGGCTTTTTTGGATTGGGTTGGGCTTGTTTTTGGGCTTTTTTGGATTGCCTTGGGATTGAGTTTGGACTATTTCGGATTGGGTTGGGCTTTTTATTTGGCTTTTTCGGATTGGGTTGGGCTTGAGTTTGGGCTTTTTTGGATTGGGTTGGGCTTGTTTTTGGGCTTTTTTGGATTGCCTTGGGATTGAGTTTGGACTATTTCGGATTGGGTTGGGCTTTTTATTTGGCTTTTTCGGATTGGGTTGGGCTTGAGTTTGGGCTTTTTTGGATTGGGTTGGGCTTGTTTTTGGGCTTTTTTGGATTGCCTTGGGATTGAGTTTGGACTATTTCGGATTGGGTTGGGCTTTTTATTTGGCTTTTTCGGATTGGGTTGGGCTTGAGTTTGGGCTTTTTTGGATTGGGTTGGGCTTGTTTTTGGGCTTTTTTGGATTGCCTTGGGATTGAGTTTGGACTATTTCGGATTGGGTTGGGCTTTTTATTTGGCTTTTTCGGATTGGGTTGGGCTTGAGTTTGGGCTTTTTTGGATTGGGTTGGGCTTGTTTTTGGGCTTTTTTGGATTGCCTTGGGATTGAGTTTGGACTATTTCGGATTGGGTTGGGCTTTTTATTTGGCTTTTTCGGATTGGGTTGGGCTTGAGTTTGGGCTTTTTTGGATTGGGTTGGGCTTGTTTTTGGGCTTTTTTGGATTGCCTTGGGATTGAGTTTGGACTATTTCGGATTGGGTTGGGCTTTTTATTTGGCTTTTTCGGATTGGGTTGGGCTTGAGTTTGGGCTTTTTTGGATTGGGTTGGGCTTGTTTTTGGGCTTTTTTGGATTGCCTTGGGATTGAGTTTGGACTATTTCGGATTGGGTTGGGCTTTTTATTTGGCTTTTTCGGATTGGGTTGGGCTTGAGTTTGGGCTTTTTTGGATTGGGTTGGGCTTGTTTTTGGGCTTTTTTGGATTGCCTTGGGATTGAGTTTGGACTATTTCGGATTGGGTTGGGCTTTTTATTTGGCTTTTTCGGATTGGGTTGGGCTTGAGTTTGGGCTTTTTTGGATTGGGTTGGGCTTGTTTTTGGGCTTTTTTGGATTGCCTTGGGATTGAGTTTGGACTATTTCGGATTGGGTTGGGCTTTTTATTTGGCTTTTTCGGATTGGGTTGGGCTTGAGTTTGGGCTTTTTTGGATTGGGTTGGGCTTGTTTTTGGGCTTTTTTGGATTGCCTTGGGATTGAGTTTGGACTATTTCGGATTGGGTTGGGCTTTTTATTTGGCTTTTTCGGATTGGGTTGGGCTTGAGTTTGGGCTTTTTTGGATTGGGTTGGGCTTGTTTTTGGGCTTTTTTGGATTGCCTTGGGATTGAGTTTGGACTATTTCGGATTGGGTTGGGCTTTTTATTTGGCTTTTTCGGATTGGGTTGGGCTTGAGTTTGGGCTTTTTTGGATTGGGTTGGGCTTGTTTTTGGGCTTTTTTGGATTGCCTTGGGATTGAGTTTGGACTATTTCGGATTGGGTTGGGCTTTTTATTTGGCTTTTTCGGATTGGGTTGGGCTTGAGTTTGGGCTTTTTTGGATTGGGTTGGGCTTGTTTTTGGGCTTTTTTGGATTGCCTTGGGATTGAGTTTGGACTATTTCGGATTGGGTTGGGCTTTTTATTTGGCTTTTTCGGATTGGGTTGGGCTTGAGTTTGGGCTTTTTTGGATTGGGTTGGGCTTGTTTTTGGGCTTTTTTGGATTGCCTTGGGATTGAGTTTGGACTATTTCGGATTGGGTTGGGCTTTTTATTTGGCTTTTTCGGATTGGGTTGGGCTTGAGTTTGGGCTTTTTTGGATTGGGTTGGGCTTGTTTTTGGGCTTTTTTGGATTGCCTTGGGATTGAGTTTGGACTATTTCGGATTGGGTTGGGCTTTTTATTTGGCTTTTTCGGATTGGGTTGGGCTTGAGTTTGGGCTTTTTTGGATTGGGTTGGGCTTGTTTTTGGGCTTTTTTGGATTGCCTTGGGATTGAGTTTGGACTATTTCGGATTGGGTTGGGCTTTTTATTTGGCTTTTTCGGATTGGGTTGGGCTTGAGTTTGGGCTTTTTTGGATTGGGTTGGGCTTGTTTTTGGGCTTTTTTGGATTGCCTTGGGATTGAGTTTGGACTATTTCGGATTGGGTTGGGCTTTTTATTTGGCTTTTTCGGATTGGGTTGGGCTTGAGTTTGGGCTTTTTTGGATTGGGTTGGGCTTGTTTTTGGGCTTTTTTGGATTGCCTTGGGATTGAGTTTGGACTATTTCGGATTGGGTTGGGCTTTTTATTTGGCTTTTTCGGATTGGGTTGGGCTTGAGTTTGGGCTTTTTTGGATTGGGTTGGGCTTGTTTTTGGGCTTTTTTGGATTGCCTTGGGATTGAGTTTGGACTATTTCGGATTGGGTTGGGCTTTTTATTTGGCTTTTTCGGATTGGGTTGGGCTTGAGTTTGGGCTTTTTTGGATTGGGTTGGGCTTGTTTTTGGGCTTTTTTGGATTGCCTTGGGATTGAGTTTGGACTATTTCGGATTGGGTTGGGCTTTTTATTTGGCTTTTTCGGATTGGGTTGGGCTTGAGTTTGGGCTTTTTTGGATTGGGTTGGGCTTGTTTTTGGGCTTTTTTGGATTGCCTTGGGATTGAGTTTGGACTATTTCGGATTGGGTTGGGCTTTTTATTTGGCTTTTTCGGATTGGGTTGGGCTTGAGTTTGGGCTTTTTTGGATTGGGTTGGGCTTGTTTTTGGGCTTTTTTGGATTGCCTTGGGATTGAGTTTGGACTATTTCGGATTGGGTTGGGCTTTTTATTTGGCTTTTTCGGATTGGGTTGGGCTTGAGTTTGGGCTTTTTTGGATTGGGTTGGGCTTGTTTTTGGGCTTTTTTGGATTGCCTTGGGATTGAGTTTGGTCTATTTCGGATTGGGTTGGGCTTTTTATTTGGCTTTTTCGGATTGGGTTGGGCTTTAGTTTGAGCTTTTTCAGATTGGGTTGGGCTTGTTTTGGGCTTTTTTGGATTGGATTAGGCTAGTTTTTGGGCTTTTTCGGATTGAGTTGGGCTTGTGTTTGGACTTTTTCAAGTTGGGTTGGGCTTGTTTTTGGGCTTTTTCGGATTGGATTGGGCTTGTTTTTAATGTCTCGGTTGCTTGTTTTATGTTTCAGAGTTGGCAACACTGGTTAGGGACCTTAGTATGTAGCTCCAATGGAGCAGGGACTGATATGAATGTGGAATATTGTTTATAAAGCGCTACATAATCTGATAGCACTATATAAAAATATGTTAAATAATAAATTAATGTGTTTATTTGACACATCATTTCCATTTGAACTCATATACAAGTATGTATACATATATAAGTAAAAACCCCAAAACTTTAATACAATCTCAAGCTACATTCTAACCTTTAGACAAGA
Source organism: Limnodynastes dumerilii (assembly GCA_011038615.1). NCBI lineage: Eukaryota > Metazoa > Chordata > Amphibia > Anura > Limnodynastidae > Limnodynastes > Limnodynastes dumerilii. The sequence continues at coordinate 51,198 of WWET01005540.1, read as the reverse complement.
GGAAACCACAAGTGACGTATTGTTGTGCATGTATCATCTGACAGTTTTGTTAAATGGCTTAAAGGTGACAGCAAGAAAATTGTACTGACATCATTTTCTGATAGAACGCTCCAAACCACATGCATAACTGCTGACCATGTGGATAGCACAGATGATACAGAGCACAGTACTCCTTTGAGAATGGAACACAAGACTTCCATCAGAACGTTCACTATAAATAAATGTTCCATACTATTTGCTAATAAAGGTTTCCTAAAGGAGATTTCCATTCCCACAAGATAAGGAAAATATGAAGCCTACACCCATAATTATGTGCCATCTACTTCTTGTAATCTATTGATATTATTAATTGGTAGCGGTGAGTTTGGGAGTTCATTGCCATGTCTTGCATTCCATACGCCGCAAGTGTTTTTAACAGGCTGAAGAATTTTGAAGCTATATTTTCATTCCCATACAGTAGAAAAAGTCCATATAAAGGTATAGTCTCACAAATATTCATGAGGAAAAATGACCTGCTACATGGAGGAAGAGGAGACGTCAGCTTTGTCTGAACCATGATTATAAGCAGCTTTTCATGTCAGCCTTTATAAAAGAGACATTGAATAACATTTATCTTTTTTTTTTATTACCTCTCTCATTATTTGAATGCTAACCTCATATCCAGTTTATCCTGGAAAGTTCTTTGCTTCCTGCATAGTGTTTACTTTATGTGATTTATTTTGCATACATAATTTTAATTAACAGCAACTGCATTTTTAGAAAATGTTTATTTTTGTTCTTTAAATAAATTGTATTGCTCACAGCAGGTTGTATATGCAAGTCAAGATGCAGTGGGTTATGCAGATGGAGGATAAAATTAGCTTAATTTGCATTGTTATCATGATAGACCAAAGTTTAGCTAAACATTTTGTTTGTTTTGTTCAACAAGACTTTGAATTTAAATTTAGCTGTCACTCCAACCATCCTCCTCTCGCCCCATCTCACCTGTTTCATACAATCTGTACCTGTCTAAAGCTGCCATCTTATCAGTCTGTTCTGTTACACAGTATACCATCCAGTTGGCTGTAGTAGATGTATGACATACTGTTGTGATGATGACAGACTGCCATTGAGGTGAAGGGAGCAGCGACATGACGGAATGCAGTTCTTACATCTAAAGGAAGCGGTGTTGTGTTGTTTCTACAATTAGATTTCCTTTCCGGTGATGCATAAGTATAAGAATTTCTGACTGGAAAATAAAAATTAAAAAAATAACGTCAATCCTGGTCCCTGTGACATCTACCTTTATTACCAAAACAGAAGAATAAATAAACAACCACACACAGATTTTATAATAAAACAATTAGACTAATTAAAACCAATGTACTACTTTCTGCCTTGATCCATTTTTATTCAAATAGAAATGAAAGTTTTTCTTTTCTTTAGTTGATTAAGAACAAAAGCAAACTGGAATATTTAGAATAACTGCACAAAATCACTGATAAGAGTTAACTGATCTAAGCCAATTATATACATCTCTCACATTTCTCTGGCAGTTCAGGGTGGTCCTTGGGTGCTCAGCACCCAACTGTAATCATGAATTGCAAGGAACACTCACATGTTAGATGTGTTGATGGGGCAATCTTTTCTTGCTCCGACACCCCTATTAAAATCTAAATTGGCTTTGTCACTCTAGTTGCAGCAGGATACTCTATTGAAGGGTGCAATGTGTGGCTGTTTTTACTCATGTCCCATTCATGTGCACAGCCATGATTCATGGTAACATTTTAAGTATTTACCTTTTAATAAAAATATAATTCACATAGCAAGGTTATTATTTCTCCTCTAAAATCTAACTTGTTGTGACACCCCCAATGTGTTATGGTGATAGAAAAATGTAGTCTGACCTACTGGTCGATTATTACTCATATAAAACCTGTACATTATTTTAAATTTAATATGTGTGAACCTCATTTCACTTAAATGTAAATTTGATACCACCATCTTCCCACCAGGAGCCTCACATAATTACTCTGTGTTGTTGAGAGCTTTTCCTCTCGTAATTAACTGTGAGTATGTGGGTTCAATATTATCTCCATTCCTTACTCTCATCAATACACAGCCTCTTATTCTGCTTATAAAATCCCACCTGAACTACTTTGTGATTCTGGGAGTATTTTGCTGATTTGAACAGATACATGTTGTTCTCCATGTGCCTACTTTAAAATTAGGAGCATGTAAGTATATATCCTATTTATTTTTGCTTCCTTAAAAAAATGTTTACTATAATGTTCAAACTGTGGGGAGAGACATATTTCCAACTGTGTGCTAGAGAGTGTCATTAGACCGAATTCACAGATCCGTATTTACTACGTGCGCGTTTTTACGCACACACATAGCAAGGCAACACCCATGACACTCCCCTCGACCAGACTTCTGCCTCCATAGGGCACCCTTATCTCTACGTGTGTACTTACGCACTTATGTTACTTACGTACGTACGTATATATCTAACCACGCCCTCAAATGCCCATTTAAATGCTCCCCCCGCCCACTTTCACGTAACTTCAACCGTACCATGCCCCTTCACACGTATGTCCCTAAGTGCGACTCCGAAGTTCGTGCCTAAAGTACTTATGTGCGTAAATACTATGTAACTTGCGTGGGAAAAGTTACTACGCATGCGCAGTTAATCCGCTCCTAAAAATACGCACGCAATCCGCCATGAAAACGTATGTGTAAATACGGTCCACTACGCACATATGTTTAGGTATCATATACTCCATTCACCCCTAATCAGAGACATTCTTAAACCTAGCGGAGCCCAGGGTAGAGAAATGTTTTGGTTTTTGTTACAGTATTTACCCCCTTTATGTATCCAGTCTACATTTCTGCTTCTTATATGTGTCCAGCCTACATTTTTGTCCTTCCATGTAAATGACCTATTTTTATGTTTACTTACCTTTACTGTCTTCTTCTCCATCTTTCTCCTTCCTCTGCTTGAATTACGCTGACCTAACAGTGTTTTCTGCCCTTCGTGCAGCCCACCATAAGTTTTCAGCCTATATTGCAGACCCCCAGAAGCTTTCAGTCCTTCTTGCAGACCCCCCATAAGCTTTCAGCCCTTATTGTAGCCCCCCTTTTATGTCCAAAAATGATTTAATCCCCTTACCTCTGCTCACTGAATTTCTTCTCCTTGGTCTTCTTACTCCTTTGCAGCATGCTCTCTGTCTTCTGAATGATGCTGGTGCGACCTTGGGTTCATGCCAGCATCATTTATATAGGAGGGAGGTGCTGCGGAGAAGATAAACTCTCTGACACTGTCAGGTCTGTCCCGGAGCTGTGGCGCATTTTAATAAAGTTTACATTTTTGAACAATGATTTCACAGTTCACCCCCTTAGACATTAACACCCAGTGTGGTACACCCCCCCCCCCACCACCACCACTGCTATGATGCTACTGCCTTCTGTATGACCAAATCTGTTTCCATGAATGAGGCTTATATTTGAGGCCAGCGTTATTCAGTGAAACAGGTTTGGTAAGTACATGGATCCTGTAGGAACCCTGTATAAGCAGTACAGATTATGTGAACGACGTCGGCCACATCTGTTATCTAATGTTTCCGACATTTAGTAAGCTGTGTGACTGCGGCTTGGTGGACAAAGTGGCTTCACAGGATTCTCCCTTTTTAAGTCACATTGGGGTGCACCCTGTACAACTGCATGGCTCACCCACTCCTAGAAACTGCCCTACCCCAAACAATAAAAAACATAAAACATTAATATACTGTAAATGATTTCTCAGTTATTGTTAATGAGCTATAACATTGAAACGTAAAAAGTTAACGTAAAAAATTTGATTTATCACTTTGTTACAACAACAATACAATTAGTGAGGAAATTGGTGAAAAATAACTGAGTGTCCAAATAAAAATTGAATTTAGCATTTCTTCTGGATTATGTATATTTACAAGAACGCACCACAGATAGTTGTCTGAACAAGCTCTTTATGTACATAATTGTTTCATGCCACACCTCAGTCATCTTTCCTCTTACCTAAACATATCAAGTTTCTTGAGTTTTCCTTGATTTGTTCTAAGAGTAGAACTTTCTTCTAACAAAATATATTTTCTTTTTGCTTATGTATTTTTGCTGTTTTCATACATACTCATTGTAGTAGCTTGTATCCTAAGTGACACAGCTTGCAAACATAAGTGAGTTTAAAACAGATTCAGGTGAGTTAGAACACAGAAACAGGTGCACAAATATTAATACTACTATTAATCATTATTATTTTTATTTTGTTATATTATATTATTACTAGTTTATTCACATTACTTTAACTTGTATCTTATCTATTTATCAAACATACTTATCTTAGTCAGTGTTGTAACTGCATATTTACATCCAGACTTTTCAAATTTTCATTACTATTCATATCATTGTTATTACTGTATTATTGCTATTTTTGAATATTGATTTACTTACTATTCCTATTGTATTTATACTCTGACTGACTTCCCATCACCATATCTCATTGCCCAGGTGCCCTCCACATCTATCACCTTGACCACTGTTTGACATCCTCACTCATCCCTTCACATCATGACTTGTAGCTCCCATATTCTGAACCCTGCATCCTTTATCACTCCCTCACCCCCTCCCTGTCCCATTCCCATCTTAACCCCCCACCCTCTCCCCCACCCCAATACTCTTCCTCTTCCATGCTCATCCAGCCCTGCCAACCTCATCCACATTTCCACTCTCCCCACCCTCCCCTTCTTCTGCGCTCTCTGGAACTCAAGAGCCATCTGTAACAAGCTCCCAGCGGTACTTGATCTGTTCATCTCTAACTTTTTTAACCTCTTAATTCTCACCGAAACATGTCTCTCCCCCACTGACACCACCTCACCTGCTGCATTATACCACACATCAGCGCCCTCTCTCATTCTTGTTGCTTCCACCTAAGCAACATTGCACGCATCCGTCCCTTCCTCACCAATGAAGCTACTAAAACCCTCATCCATTCTTTAGTCATATCATTCTTCGACTACTGTAATCTCCTCCTCATAGGTCTCCCACTCACTCGTCTTGCCCCCCTTCAATCTATACTCAATGCTGCTTCCAGGCTCATCTTCCTCTCACGCCACTCTACTTCAGCCTCTCCTTTATGTCAAACCCTCCACTGGCTTCCTGTCCACTTCAGACCTCTCTTTAAACTCCTTCCCTCAATAACATGCACACCCCTTCCCGCCCTCTCCGTTCTGCTAACCAACACTGTCTGACCTCTTTACTGATCACCGCATCACTCCTTAGGTCATGACCTAACACTCGTAACAGTGACACTCACCCTCGCTTCCTGGGATTACGGTGCTATATCCCCAGAGGGACATGCAGTGTACCCCAACAGCTTCTAGCCTTTTTTTCTTAGCATCTATACTCAACTGCTAGTTAAAGATATGTTTTTAACAACCCTGACTCTACTATCTGGGAATGATCTACCCTAGCTCTTCTACTTCAATGTTGTTATTGCTCCCATGTATTTATCTGTATATGATTATGTGTATATAGGTATATATGATGGTATTATGTGTTCTTTTTCATGCCCAATATGACTATGACATCATCAACATAATTAGGATGATTTGTACCTCTCTATGTCAGTCTGTATTGCTTAATTTTGTATTATATTTACATCTCTCTATTGGGTTGTTCAGAGTGATTCTGTCTTAATCCCCCTCCCTCTTATTGTTGCTAGTTGGTCATCGATGATAGAGGTATTATTCAATGACAAGTTGAATGATACCTTCTGCTATCTTGCTATCTTGTATTATTGTTATTATATGATTATTGTTGACATTCTTGTTCTTATTATTATTTGTGAATAAATTTATGGACTCATCTGAGTCCATAAATATATTTACAACGTGATTTCCCACGGTGGCCAAGGTTATAAATATGCCCCAATTGCAGTAGACTGTCATTAGCGCCGGGGTGTCCTGCTTGCAGGACATGTGTTGCGACGTGACAAAAGGTTTTTTTTTTGGTTTTTTTTAAGACTTAAGACCAGCAGAGCAGGTAAGTGACTTTTAATTTTTTTAATTACTGTTTTTTTTTGTGTAGATTTAAAATCTTAAAAGGCCGGGCATACTGGTTTTTTTTTTTTTTTTAATATTGGGGCATTGACATGGCACAGCAGGCCCTGGATGGCAGGGCATGCTAGCACTTGTGGTTCACCAAGTGCCAGCATGTCTTGGCATCAGTGGGCATGCTGTTGCTTGTAGTATTAACTATTAAAGGATCAGGGCAAAGCACTATTTATTTATTAATGGATCAGGGCAAAGCACTATTTATTAATGGATCGAGCTTATAGCATACCGCGGCTGGGATTTTTATCATTACTAAGGATTAAAAATTTTTTTTTTTGTAAATGTATCCTTTTGTGTCAAAGTGAGTGCCAATTTCAAGGAAATCGATACTCACAACCACCTCTGCTTATCTGTGGCGATTTTTTACCCATTCTACAGCAAGTTTTGGAGATTTGTATCTCCTGAATGGGAAAAATCGCAAGAGATATATCAACAATGCAATTTTCACAAAAACCCATTTCAAAATAGCAATCACTGGCGATTTTGACAATCTCGAACTTTAGTAAATCTAACCCCAGGTGTGATTATTAAGTAAAGATGGGGAGATAATGTGTGTGTGGGTCAAATGTTAAAGCCAAACTGACTCAGCCATAAGGCGTTTATGGAAGCCCTGCATCTTTTGCAGAATACAAAGCCTATATAACTATATTATTGCAGTACTTGCCAGTAATTTTGCTTGCCGATAATTATGGAGTCAGACAGATTGGGAAACACTGGCAAGAAGGTGGAGGTACAGGGTCCAATAATTGGACATGCCCACACACTACACAATATTGTAATAATTTAGGATTCCTAAATGATTGGATTATCAGCCCAGAGCCTTTCTGGGATGACAATCTGAGCTTTCAGAAATCCATCTGCACCACAAACTAGAGTGATTTTTGGTCCAATCCACGATAATTGAATGATCAGGTCTATCATCGCTCTAGTGTGTGGCCAGCTTAACTGTAGATATTATGGCAGGTTGTGTCTGTGACTCTTCCTTACTTGATTATTTTGTGTCTATTAATAATGTTGGGCCACATAGCACTTTTGTGTCTGTATTTATTAGTGCTATGGAGCTGGATGGATTGGGAAATGCTCTGACTAAGCACATGCAAGTGAATGTCTCTTAATGTGATCATCTTTTTAACTTTACAAGTGCATCTATCTCTGTTATGCCAATCAAAGTTGGCAGTATCGTCTTCTAGAGAAACCGAGTCCTTTGCCACCTTTTGCAATATTCTTGCAAACACGTTGAGAAAAAAAGTTGTTCTCAGATTCTCTTTCCTTACATAGAACATGTGCTGTTGTTTTTGCTGGAAAGAAAGCCGAATGCTCTATTTGAAGGTCTTTCCATTAACTTTCCACTGCTGCCATATTACAAAACAAACACAAATGAGATTCACTGTGTAATCCACTTATAATTAGATATGGCTTATTTAACTGTCTCACTTGAACATTTTGCTGACAATTTCTCATTTGGCTTAAAGTTTTGTAGACAGAGGCAAGTGCTTACTTAACCCATTTCCTGCCAAATGTACGTACAATTTTCTGATTATAAACACAGCCTTTTACTTACTTAAACATTAAAATTCAATAAATAGTAATTCTGTAAGATGGCCTGCAATGCCTCCATTTTGCTCAATAGACTAAACATCAATTAAATAGAAATTCTCATTTGGGACTATGCTTTGCTAGGAGTTAAAAATCATTTTACTGCACAGTGGTTTTGAATTATATTTAAAAAGTACAGGCATATTTAGAGTTGAGAGGCAACATTTCCTGGTTCAACTTTAAATATTAGTGTGGAGAGGCAGAAGACCCCAGCACCCACACAACACCAGCAGAAGATTTACATGACTCATACCTCACTACATTTGAGAATTGGAAAGAGGGACAAAATTTTGCGACATGGTAGAGGGTGTGTGTCTTGTACCTCCCAGTGGGTGTGTCTGGGTCTAGTGCTTGCCCCTTTTATTATTTCAGCCACTGCCCCTTATTATTTCTACAAACAGCCATATGTCCGCCTCCATATGTCTGCCCCATTCATTATTTGTCCAACTTCCATATGCCTGCCCCTTTATTATTTCAAAGGAAATATGTTTTATGTTTATGTTTTTATGTTTTATGTACTAAAAAGTTTCTATCAGCGCTCAGAAGCGGAATTCGGTGTATATAATATATAAAATGCAGCTACTCTTAATTATAATCTTCCCACAGGCAGCTATCCTGGGATGACTAGTCCCAAGGCAAAAAATAGAAAAGAATATGGAAGCGCCTTAAGGTAGATATAAAAAGAGTTAGTATTTATTTATACACCAAATAACGTAATAAAATCTAAAACAATAATAAAAACAGTAAATGATTAACAGATACTAGCACCCAATTTGATACAATAGGCTAAACTAGTTAAGTAATAATGGGGTAGATCCTGAACAACGTTTGCAGTACGTTTGTTCGCGTAGCGAATTTTCGCGTACGTAAATTCGCTACGCTACCCTTAACACACCCCCTGCACGGACGTATTTTGTGAAAATACGCTACCCAAACCCTACCTTAACTTTTCCATACGTAACACAATACGTCCGCTAACGGGCGTACAGACTACGCGAACGTACGCAGCTTAGCACGCCCATACTGTACACTTTAAATCCCCCCCTCCGCCTACTTCACGTAATACGCACGTAATCTTCGCTAACGTATTTTTGGCACCCCACACGTAATTACATACGTTCGCAATACGTGAATTCTCCTTACGTTAGAAAATACGCTACGCGAATGTGC
>WWET01005540.1:18938-34748 GCA_011038615.1 Limnodynastes dumerilii | reverse complement strand
AAAAAAAAAAAAAAATAGAAAAAAAAAAAATAAATAAATATATATATATATATATATAAAATTCAAAGACTAATTAATAAATGACTTAATAAATTATTAATAGTATATGGGGATTAAAACAACTCAGTATAAAAATCATTTAAAAGGCTATGTCAGTGCAATTTAGAATTTAAAAAGCAGCCAATTTACAGTAATCATATATTGCCTATCCTATTTATAACAGATTTTGAATTTATACTCCCCACCACAAAATTTTAATCTAAAAAAGGGGTAAGCTCAAAGCTTTCATTAAGCCCCCCTGGACTAAGTGTATTAAGCGATCCACAAACAGTATATGGGGATTAAAACAACTCAGTATAAAAATCATTTAAAAGGCTATGTCAGTGCAATTTAGAATTTAAAAAGCAGCCAATTTACAGTAATCATATATTAACGGGCCTATTTATAACAGATTTTGAATTTATACTCCCCACCACAAAATTTTAATCTAAAAAAGGGGTAAGCTCAAAGCTTTCATTAAGCCCCCCTGGACTAAGTGTATTAAGCGTAGATATCCAAAAACACTCTCTACTAGCCAATTTTTTCAAACGATCACCACCCCTACTATCCAAAACTACATGTTCTATAGCTTTAATTGTGAATCCTTCTATATAGCCACCATGGGCTGATGCAAACTGGCGAGACACTGTATGTGACATATTACAATTTAAAATATTTCTGTAGTGCTCTAGGGCACGTATTGTCAAGGAACGCTAGGTTTTTCCCACATAAGATTTTTTACATTTGCAGTGAACTAAATACACGACTTACATCGTATTGCAATTTGTAAAATCTTTTATCATATACTGTGTCTTTTCGCTGGAGTCATAGAAGGACTTCTCTTTTGAAATACATTTACAAATTTTACAACCCCCCACAAGGGTAACAACCCCTGGGTTTAGAAAAAAAGGTCTCTTTTATTGGGGATACGGGTAGGAGACTAGGGGCGAGCATTGATTTCAAACTCTTGGCTTTCCTAAACTTAATACTAGGTGAACTAGGTAAAACTGGAGAACGGGATCCAATTTTAAAACCAACCAAGGATACATTCCCTTTTATTTCACCCCCTAGTTTATTAAAATCTGTGACCAACGGGCAATCAATAAGAGAACTGTTAGATGAAGAGGCCATTGATCTGGAAGGGGTCTTATAGGTCAACAGGGAAGATCTATTCACCTCCAACCCAAAGGATTGGTACTAGTAGAATGGGGCTTTCTACCACACCTTATAATACAGCTCCCTACAATAATAAAAATGTAACTAAAACTAAAATTAAAAGTAACCAGAATTCAAATATTAGGGTTAGTACTAATAATAAGTCAAATAGAACAACTAATGTTCCTAATCCTCCAGTAGTTGGTCGTGATAAACCTTTTAGTTTAGACCCCCCTATAAGGGGTGGGCGGGCTTTGGGTGAACAATCCTCTAGGCTGGAGCAGACTAAAATGTGGACGAAAGTAACTGGGAAAAACTGATTGAAAGAAAGAAATATTCCTGTGACTCAGGATAATGGAGTTTCTTTGTCCAATAGATTTCAGGGGTTACCCACAGATAATGATTTAACGCAAATGTCTCCAATACCCAGTTCCTCAACGGTGGGTGTTTTGTGTCCAGTGTCCCAACAATGGTCTGCCAATGATTTTTTATTAAAGGGTCAAACTCAGGCGCACTCCCAATGAACGGAATTCAATTTCAGAGGAACCTCCCCCACTCTCTGTCCCCAAAAAAGATAGTTAGAAGGGGAAAGAGAGGATCCAAGGCCACCCGGCCAAAAGAAAGTAATCTAGTAAGGGCATCTTTAATTTTTCGTCTGTTACTTTCACCAATTCCCAGTTGAGTCACCTTGGTAAAGGGTTATCCTTTGCTCCTACTTGTCCCATCAATAAATTTAATCTTCTTATAGATGTTCTCAAATTTACCCGTAATTTGACACTCAAACGTTACTTTAGTAAGGCTGGGAATAAACCCACAGATATGCACATTTCTCAAGGGGCATCTTCTACCACTGGAAGTATGTTAAATGAGACTGGTCTGAAGCCTAGATCTAAGTTTTATCCGTTGGAGTCAAAGGGACCTTATGTGGAACTCTTCACGGAATTAATTAGGAAAGATCTAGATACCTTGGATTATGAGTGGTCGAAACAGGAAACTAATTTAAATATATGGGAGAGAAAGGCTTTGAAGGAGCTAATGGCTAACTCCACAATAGTCCTAAAACAGGTGGATAAAGGGGGGTTGCCATTTTGAATAAGGAATATTATATTAAGTAGTCCTTATGGTTATTGAGAGACTCTGAGTCTTATCAATTTCCCACTGACGTTTTTGTAAAAAATTTGGAGGACTTATTGCTGGGTGGACTTGCAAAGAAGTGTATTTGTAAGGAGGAATTTGACTATTTGTTAAATAGAAATCCTCGAACTGTCACCTTTTATCACCTCCCAAAATTGCATAAGGATAGACTCAATCCCCCAGGCAGACCTATTATCTCGGGGTTGAGTCTGTTTCAGCAAGATTGTCTTAATATGTTGATAGTCACATTAAAAAGTATGTTTCTTGTCTAGACTCATACATCAAAGACTCAACTCAAGTCCTTAAAGTTCTATCTGAACTTGAATGGAAGAACTCTTTTAGCCTTTGCTCTATTGATGTAGAGGCTTTATACACCTCAATTCCACATCAGACTGGTTTGGAGGTTTTGAGATCTGTGTTAATGGGAGATCCAGTGGTCTCGGATGGTTTAGCAGACTTTTTGACAGAATGTGCCGCATTTGTTCTGAAAAATAATTATTTCACTTTCTTGGATAAATTGTACCTCCAAGTAAAAGGAACAGCAATGGGTACGATTTTCGCTCCCAGCTTTGCGAACATCTACCTTGGAAGCTGGGAGCGAGAATCTGTATATACCCATGACTCTTTCGCCAAAATCAAATTATATAAACGCTATATCGACGATGTGCTCCTGGTGTGGGATGGCGATATTTGTGGCGAGCCTCAATACCAATACTTTTGGTTTGAGGTTCACCTCAAAATTTGGCGGGAAACAGATGGAGTTTCTAGATCTTTGGTTAAAGGCTCCTGAAAAACCAAATACCATCATAGAAACGTGCAAATTTTTTAAGGAAGTGGATAGTAACTCCTATTTAGAGTACAGGAGTTGTCATTACAAAAAATGGAGGGACAATGTCCCGTTCCCACAATTTTTGCGGCTACACCGCCACTGCTCATCCAACGCTGATTTTTTAAGACAGAATGAAGTCTACAAACTCTGGTTCCATGAGCGACATTATCCAGGACCCCTCATCCAGCCGAGTTTTCAGAAAGCTCTGGAGGTAAATAGATCTTCCCTGTTGACTTTTAAGACCCCTTCCAGATCGATGGCCTCTTCATCTAACAGTTCTCTTATTGATTGCCTTGGGAACGGTGAGGGCTGGAGCGCTCAAACACTGTGTTTTGGTGTAGTGGTTGTAGGTAGACTGAATGGGGTGGTGGAGGGTAGTCCTGATAATTGTAGGTAGTTGCTTCCGTTGAATGTAGCAGAAGAGAGAAGAGAGAATGGTACAATAGTGAAGCACTGTGATGCAATTTAGCTGGATAAAGAGGGAGTGCACTCACCCTGTTGTTCTCTTGGTACACTGCATGTAGGGTGGTGCTCTGTCCACAGTCGGTCAGGGAGGAGGGAGGAAAGATACTAACCTGTACCGCCTCTTGGTGTGAAGCGTATAGAGAGGGGGTGGCTGTGCAGCGCCATAGAAGTCTCCGGCCGGCGTGGCGTGGACTCTAGGCGGCGTGGTGGAGATGCCCAAACAACTGAAAGAGGTGGCTGGCAGGCTTGTTGTAGGAGCGTGACTTGTCTCCTGGAGCGCGGCTGCAGTCCCGGTTTTCAGAGGTGCTGAGATGCTGGCAAGCGGGGGTGAGCTGAGCTCCGTCTGTGCGTTGGAGCTCAGGAAATCCCTCTGGGCTGGACATGCAGGCTGGGCGCTGTCTGCGGGGATCCCTCTGTATCGGCTGACGTCACTGGTGTGTGACGTGTGTAGTGGTTCCCTCGTCAGCTGGAATCGTGGGGAAGCCGGGGGTGTATTTGCCATTGCAGGATGAGTGGGAGGCAGGCTGGGCTGGAACTACACCTCCGTGGAGACCGCACCCCTGAAGAAGTCATCAAATTGACGAAACGCGTTGGGTTAACAATATTTATTGCATTCACAAATAAAATCCTTTGCATCACCGCATCTTCATCCGTGATTATTCTACGTCCGAGTTATCCCTGCATCGTGACCGCGGTCCTTACTACACCTCCGACCGCTGGTTCGGTCTCCACGGAGGTGTAGTTCCAGCCCAGCCTGCCTCCCACTCGTCCTGCAACGGCAAATACACCCCCCCCGGCTTCCCCACGATTCCAGCTGACGAGGGAACCACTACACACGTCACACACCAGTGACGTCAGCCGATACAGAGGGATCCCCGCAGACAGCGCCCAGCCTGCATGTCCAGCCCAGAGGGATTTCCTGAGCTCCAACGCACAGACGGAGCTCAGCTCACCCCCGCTTGCCAGCATCTCAGCACCTCTGAAAACCGGGACTGCAGCCGCGCTCCAGGAGACAAGTCACGCTCCTACAACAAGCCTGCCAGCCACCTCTTTCAGTTGTTTGGGCATCTCCACCACGCCGCCTAGAGTCCACGCCACGCCGGCCGGAGACTTCTACGGCGCTGCACAGCCACCCCCTCTCTATACGCTTCATACCAAGAGGCAGTACAGGTTAGTACCTTTCCTCCCTCCTCCCCCTCTCCCTACTGTACAGGCTTCACCATATCTACCCCTGCTCTCTCCTGGGCCACACACAACGGAGCCACAGTAAAGAAGAGAGGATCACTTCCACCAGAAGCCACCCCCGGTAGATGACCACAGGACAGCAATTACATCATTGATTAAACGCAGTCAACCAAGAGAAGTACAAGGTTAGTACCTCTATACCTACATTCTCCATCTAACCCACGGACCTTCACTATATACTCTATCTACACCCCTACCACCGGAGCCAACATCCTGACCGACCCTGACCGACTGTGGACAGAGCACCACCCTACATGGAGTGTACCAAGAGAACAACAGGGTGAGTGCACTCCCTCTTTATCCAGCTAAATTGCATCGCAGTGCTTCACTATTGTATCATTCTTTCTTCTCTCTTCTGCTACATTCAACGGAAGCAACTACCTACAATTATCAGGACTACCCTCCACCACCCCATTCAGTCTACCTACAACCACTACACCAAAACACAGTGTTTGAGCGCTCCAGCCCTCACCGTCCCCAATCCATTTTAAACTCTAACGCACCTTGGGCATTAGCAGCCCACAGCAGCTCACACTACACACACCTCACCCCACCACCTACCTCCCCCTCCCACTCAACACTCACCCCCCGGCCGTCATCCTGAGCGCTATCTTCCATATCTTTCTTATTGATTGCCTGTTGGTCACAGATTTTAATAAACTAGGGGGTGAAATAAAAAGGATTGTGTCCAAACATTGGTCGGTTTTAAAATCGGAACCTGTGTTAGCTCCGATTTTACCTAGTTCACCTAGTATTAAGTTTAGGAAAGCCAAGAGTTTGAAATCAATGCTCGCCCCTAGTCTACCTGTATCCCCAATAAAAGCTACCTTTTTTTCTAAACCCAGGGGTTGTTACCCTTGTGGGGGTTGTAAAATTTGTAAATTTATTTCAAAGGAGAAGTCCTTCTATGACTCCAGCGAGAAGACACAGTATATGATAAAAGATTTTACAAATTGCAATACGATGTATGTCTTGTATTTACTTCAGTGCAAATGTAAAAAATCTTATGTGGGGAAAAACTAGCGTCCCTTGAAAATACATGCCGCCTAGAGCACTACAGAAATATTTTAAATCGTAATAGGGAGTGGTAGGGAGTATGAATTCAAAATCTGTTATAAATAGGCCTGTTAATATGATTACTGTAAATTGGCTGCTTTTTAAATTCTAAATTGCACCGACATAGCCTTTTAAATGATTTTTATACTGAGTTGTTTTAATCCCCATATACTATTAATAATTTATTAAGTCATTTATTAATTAGTCTTTGAATTTTATATATATATATATATATATTTATTTATTTTTTTTTTTTCTATTTTTTTTTTTTTTTTCCATCTGTGTGAGCTGAGACCTATCCATATTCATCATCTGTGGAATGATACATGCAAAGAAGACGTGAAAAACGTACTTTCATTGGAGTGAAAGTTCGAAAAAATCCAAATATCGTGTGAGAATGAAGTGAAGCAGCGACGACCCCGCACCAGCCAGTCTTGCAACATGATCGCAGTGGAAGAAGTGGTTATGTAGAACCGCCAATCGACTGTGGAAGAGACAGTGAAGGTGTCATTCCCACCCACTGCATTCCCAAGGGTGCGATGGTGACTGCTGCATCCTATTAAGAAGTTCTGGAGAAGAAATTCCTTTCTGTATTGCGGAAAAATGACCTGTTCCTGTGCTCTTCCATCGCACTCATGCTCCTGCTTATCGGACGGCTATCGTACAGCTGTTTCTCTATGACAACAACTTTGGAGGGATTCCTCAGCTCCCTGCTGATCTTGCACCAAGCGATTTTAGGCTTTTCCAAATACTGAAAGACACGTTTTCCAGTTGCGCTGCCCTTGCGACAGCTTCCTGGTGAATGTGCTCTTCAGGTAAAAAATAGAAGACCTTAGAACTTGAATGCACAAACTTCTGATTTCCAATAATTGACACTTCCAACAGCTTTCTACAGGGGCGAGGTTTCACTTGAAAGTGACTTGATATTGCATTGTATGGTATAGACGCACTAACAGACTGACTTCCATTTGCCACCATTTTACGTTTGCATACGTTAGAAAACTTAATGTAGCCTATAGTCATCAGAAAGTCATTGTTGCAAGGGCAGAGGTTGGCAGGACTTCGCGCAGACTCCCTGGTGCTTCAGTGGATCAATGGGGGAAAAACATTGGTGGTTCTGGGAGTTTGCAAAAGAATAAAAGAGAAGCATGAAGGAATCAGCATGATTCCTTAAGTCACTTACCCGACTTGTACACCAATCACATTTGTAGGGGGGCAGAGTAAAGCAGTTTTACCTCCGGACTGAAGAGCCGGGGTCTATTTTTTCTGCGCATGCGCCAACAGCGTACGGCACATGCGTGACAATTTAACAGCATCGTTGGAGCTGCATTATGAATGAAGCGCCAACGATGCTGCCCCTTCTATTGCAGGACAT
Source organism: Limnodynastes dumerilii (assembly GCA_011038615.1). Classification (NCBI taxonomy): domain Eukaryota; kingdom Metazoa; phylum Chordata; class Amphibia; order Anura; family Limnodynastidae; genus Limnodynastes; species Limnodynastes dumerilii. The sequence continues at coordinate 27,450 of WWET01005540.1, read as the reverse complement.
CGTGGTCCCGCAGAATGAAGGGGCATCTCTGTTGCTGAACGAAGGGGCATCTGTATAAATTCCAGGAACGAAGTGTTGTTCATTACAGTTAGAGGAGGCTCTATAAATAGAGCCCTATGTCCATTATCTTTTTTTCATAGTGTTTTTAAGGGACCTGAGATGTTTCACGCATAAGGACAAGGGTGTCATTGCTTGTTACTTGTTCCTGTTTGCCACTCCTAATTTCTAAGTGTTGACAGCTACATACAAATGACAGCAGCTCTATTTCCTCCCTGCAACCACTCATGCTAAATAAATCTGACTATGGTAGATTTGCACTGCCAGAGTATATGCTCACTTGTGAACCTGAGTATTAGCCATACTCAGGTTCACAATTCCTTGTAGATTCTTCAGCACTCCATGTGCTTTTATCAATTCCCTGTGGATTACCTATTATTTCTTGTGCTTCCATTCTTATCCATTTAGCATCCCTGTGCTAACCTCCATTGCAACATGTGCTTCCAGAATTCCATTGCAAGTATCCATTGCTCACTGGGCTTCCAGCATTATGGTGCAGTTATACAAAGCTCCTGTTACCAGCTCCCTGTGGATACTCCATTGTTACTTTGTGTTAACTTCCTGGGAATACTTAAATGCTCCTATGTGTTACCAGTTGATCCTGTGTATTCCATTGCACCCTGTAAATGGTGGGAGACTGAAGGCATGGCCATTTTGTTATTCTTGGACATTCTTAGCAGAAGCATTACAATACATTCAGTTGGGAATATAAGCATACAATAGGACAGATTTTAGGACAAAGTAAGTCCATCTTCACCATTAAGACATCAGAGCAACAAATGCAGGACCAGCAGATATCTGATGCCGGGTCCTTGCTGAAAACAGCCGTCTATGGGGCACAGGGACGCCACTTTTCTCACTCGCGCTGTCTATGCGGACGGCTATCATAGATTTTCCAGACACTTTTCTTTACATTTCAACCTGGAAAATCATATATAGTCATGAAATCGCTGCTGCTTTTACATGTTGCAATTAATACAAAAAAATATATACAGTTTAAATAAATAGCATATTTTTATTTATTAATTTTTTTGATAAAAATATTTTTTTTTTATTTACTGTTCATTACTATTTGTTCATATATCATCTGAACTGTTTGCTGTATTTATAGCAGTTGTTACCAGCTTCAGATATAGTACATTCCACTACCCTTGTGCTGCATATTTGGGCACATGTCTGCATACAGTGTAACTGCCCATACCGTATGTGGAGGATAAGCTTGTAATTCAAATGACACAGTTCTACGCAGTCCTGGATCTCATGCAACCTGCGCAACATTCCCAAGCAAATTTGCGCAATGAATTTGCATACGGATTTGCGCTTAGATTTGGATCAGGGCTACTTTGGGACATCGTTTTACGTACGCATGCGTAACTAAGTTACATGCTACTAAGTATAATGCCCTCCCTTTGGCACCCCCTTCTCACTTACGTAACTTAGCCAACTTACGTTTTCAGACCCCTACCTTAACTTTTCCTTGCGTATCTCTTTGCATGCGTAATGCTTTGTCGTATGTAAGTGCCTAACCCAGCCCATACCGTACAATTTAAATGCCTCTTTCCACCCACAACGCGTATAATGACTTGCGTAGGGATGGCATGTCGGATCGTACGTTCCCACAGCCAGGTATACGCATGCCGCATGCGTAAATTTGCTGACGTTATTAAGTCTGGATCTGGCCCTTTGTCCAGATCTGACCACAGCCCCAGCGGAATTCTGGATCTGGCCCATAGATCACAAAATAAGTGGTACAATACTTATCTTTTACAGACGTAAAAAAATCTTAATAACTTTATACATTCAGTTATCATTTTTGTAAATTAAGAATAATGACAAATATCCAACTATTGAAAGAGATACTCATTAGGCCATAATAGATACAAACATATGATACAATATGAGAAAGAAAAGACAACTTTCTTACAGGAGATTCTTATCTACAAAATATTTGCTTATATTACAATGTACATTTAAATATCATCAAATTTGCCCACAAGCATCACCCATAGATGTCCCAATAGGGAAAATTATAATTACAGAGGGAAATTTTTTTTTATAGTTCTGTTTTTGTTTTTTTCCCCCCTGTATTTATAACATAATGTGGCTATATTTGTCACTAATCTAATGAATTGTGTGTGTGTATATAATTGTGTAATTACAAAGGGCATTTTTATTGTTGTATTTTGAGTGAGTTAAAACTCACAAAATACCGTAAGCACTCTTTTTTAATTTACCTGTTTCTTGAGCAGTATGTGTACCCTAAATGCTAGTTAATTGCACTATCTTTGTTAATTTGTGCCCTACTGCCCTGATAGTGTTAAAGCCTCCCAGAGAGGATGTTCCACAGTAAATTCCATTTTCGTCATACTTCACGGTCTTTCTGGAGTATGCAATGTAATTTGTAAACTAAGGTAATGTTGGTGGTCTTAAGGACCCTGATATGACCTTTTAATGCATACAGTTTTGGTAACTGAGCCTCAAAGATATAGGAAAGTAAATTTTATCCTGTAAAATAAAGTTACATTATTTATTTTTTCTGGCGTTCTCCGGAATGAAAATGCTATTTTCGAAATACAGACAGCCGAAATGTCATTTTCGATTGTCCGTATTTCAAAAACATATATCTAATATATAATTATATAATTAGAAGATTTTCCTAATGAATGGGTAAGTATGCTGTATTTATTTTTCTGCAACTTATTCATTGTGGTCTCATGCCTTCATGGGACTGTGGAGCTGGCATGGGCATGGGTGGTGCGAGGAGTTCTGATAAGCAACAGTCAGCTGAATGGAGTGCGCTGTGTAGAAGAGTCGTCAGGGACAGTGGTGCGTAGAAGATTGCCGTTGGTGGGTGTGAGGGATTGAAAAGTGAACAGGACGAAGGAAGCATTGGCGGATTGTCTGAGGGGGAAACTAAGGAGAAAGTATTAGTGAATAGCAGGGGAGAGTGTCAGCGGAGGCGGTAAAGGAAAGAGTCAGTGGTAAAGTTGTGGAGAGTAACAGCGGAGTTAGTATCAGCGGAGTGTCGGTGGTGAGGAGACGGAGAGTAACAGTGGAGTTGGTATCAGTGGAGTGTCGGTGGTGAGGAGACGGAGAGTAACAGCAGAGTTGGTGCAACGGAGTGTCAGTGGGGAAGTGGCGGAGAGTGACAGCGGAGTTGGTATAGCAGGGTATCGGTGGTGAAGTGGCAGAGAGAATCAGCAAAGGAGATACAGGGGAGTGTCAGAGGTGAAACATAGGAGTGAGAGGGAGTGAGCAGAGAAACAACGGGCACTGGAGAGCAGTCTGAGGTGACACAGCTGAGACACCAATTCTGAGAACTCATTTGCTTAATTGTAATTTTTCATAGCCTGAGTGGAGGTGAACTTTCCTATAGTCTTAATAATAATTGCAGCTACATGGAATATTTGTTGTGCACAGGGTTTAAAGTACAATATATTGTAGATTTGTTCTGTATGTTTTATTAAATTATATTTTTGGTTTTTGCATGCAATATTGAATTGTATTGTTATGTCATTTATATTTAATATCTAGTTAAAAGTTATAAATAATACATTGTGATTAAGTTGAGGAAATAAATAATTGCAACTTTTTACTTATTATTGATTTGGTGTGAAGAGAGTTAGTTCACTGTTAAAAATAACTATAGTATTCTACTCGTTTCAATTCTACAATTTACATTTTCTGTTGCAAAGTGTTATTTCCTTCTATTAACCAAATTAAGTTTCCTGCAAATCTAAAACATTCAGAAAACATTTATTAAAACAAAATTTATTTCTCTAAACACTGGTGTGAAGTTATTCTGAGTTTTCTTACGTTGATTCACCTCTGTGCAATTTGGAAGGAAGATATCCATTACATCGTTCAGGTAATAACAAACCTTTACCTTTTACTAAGGCTGGTATCACAATTGACTTTCAGAAATCCCAGCACACATGTCAGAACACCAGCCTCATTCATGCCACCAAGGGCGGAACTACCATTGGTGCAACGGCACCGGGGCCCATGATGATCCAAGGGCCTACAGCTGTCATCACTGTACTTCCGAAGCTACCAACCAGGTTACTTGGGATATCTTCAGGGCCAAAGCATATTTTTTGCACCTGGGCTCACAACACGTTAGTTCCGCCTCTGCCTGCCACAGATTTGCTGCACCGGACTTGAGCTTAGCTTTCAAGGGGAGTCTTAGGTTTAGGCTGCGGGGAGGGGATTCTTAGGGTTAGGGTGCATGGAGGGGGAGTCTTAGGTTCAGGCTGTGGGGAAGGGAGTCTTAGTGTCAGGCTGCAGGAAGGGAGGGTTGAGGTAATAGAAGGGGAGGGTTAGGGTGAGGATTTGGATAAGGTTTGGGGTTGGATAAATACTCACCACTCGCTACTGTGGATTCCTTCTGGGAATGTTCAATTGCTTGTTCTCAGCGGGGCAGAAGCAATAGAATACAGAGCCAGTTCGAAATTGGCTGGTGGAAGACAAACCTTTTACAAAAGGGCTGTTCTGACTCCCAACCCACACGTGTTATAGACTGGAGTTTAAAAATAAGTTGCAATCCAGTAGAAATTTACACCTGGGCAAATCATGTTAAATTTGGGTGTGGTTCTCTGCTTAGAGTAGTTAATTTGCGATAAACCGCATCCCGACTGTAATGCATTTATGGCATTGTCCACGCAAGACATCTCCATAGAGAAAGCATTGTGACATCACCCGGAGGATCTTTGAAGAATTCCAATGGTGACAGGTACATTAACCTTCCCCTAACCCTATCCCTTACTCTAATCCTCAGCATAACCTTCCCCTAACCCTATCCCTTACTCTAACCCTCAGCATAACCTTCCCCATTTAAGGGGTATATTTACTAAAGTTGATTTTGCAAAAAAAAACCAAACTCCCGGGAATTTGCTGGTGATTATGTCATCGCTGTATTCAATAAAAGCAAAGTCCCGGGACAAAAATCGTCCAGTTTGCCATATAAAAAATACAATTTGCCATATTCACTAAAGGCGATTGAACTGAATCGCCTATAGTTCGTCGGCAAAGCGCTGAAAATCAAAGCGCCTTTTGTGTGTTTCATTGAAAGCGCCCCACATTGTACCAGAAAAACACATGTCAATATATTTAACATGTGTTTTCCTCTTTCCAAACTGCAAGCATGTTTGTAATGCTTAGCATGGCTGCGCTGATAGAACCACAAGGCTCAGCATTGCTGAGCCTTGTAGTAATATCAGTGTCAGCATGTTAAGCCTTCTAAGCATGCTGCGCTGTAGCCGGTGACAATAAAAAATATACAGTGTCCAAAAAACATACAGAAATATATTTACACACATGTGTGCATAAAATAAAGATTTTCAATCCATAATATTGCCCCCTTGTAAAATTACCACATTACTTTTGTAATAAATGTCTTTTAAACTAATGTGTGTTGCATAAAGTAAATAAAAATATTTCTGACTCACCGTTTAGCTGTCATCATTCTGGGGAATAGTTGCTTGTAGTTTCTTCTTTCTTTGCAGTTAATCTTCTCCAGTTGCTTGAAGAATCTTGTCCGCTTGCTTGAAGATGATGTTCTGGTCCTTCCTTCTGCTCTTCGGCCTCTTATGGCACTTGCCCCGACAACAGGCTCTGTCCTTTTCTTTGGCGCCGCTACTAATGACCATTCGGTCACTAGAGGGTTCCCTTTTATAGAAATTATTATTATAGAAATTAAAGAAGGCCAGACCAGGGTTGCCGACCTTTCAGTTCTTCCCTCCGGGAGATCTCTGAGGGAAAAAAAGATGCTGACATGAAGCCCCGCCCCCTGCCTATCAACGGCACAACTCTTACTTTTACTAGGTATGGATGGGGCACTATCCAGATCCGCCCATATCTAGTTATAGTAAGTTACACCCATAGGGGTAGATTCAGACCAACGCACGTTTTACGGACGTACGTGGTCTTGAGTTACTACAGCGCAGTGCAGGGGGCGTGCACTCCCCGCTCAAAGTAGTAAAATTTGGACACTTACGTCCACAGACCTTGTCGTACTGGGCCTTCCCCCACCCCGCTACCTAATTTAAATGCCTATCTCCGCCTAGATGGTGGAGATATGGCATATGTAAACCACTGGCCGGACCCTTTAACGTACCGGCCAGCGTATGTAACTAACGTTACATACACCAGCTGGTACGCTAGCGTAGCTATGATGTGCGCATGTGCACATCATAGCTGCCAGTGGAATTACGCATGCACAGTGCATAATTGAGCTGGCGGCCGTAGCCCAGGATATAGGCCATAGTTAGGATAGACGGGGGGGGGCGACATTTGAGGCCCTCAATTCTATTGCAGGAGGTTTGTCAGCTCTACTGGGATTCTGCGAGAAATGCCTGAATTTCTGGAGTCTCCTGGATATTCCGGGAGAGATGGAAACCATGGTCTAGACACATGAAATAATATGAATATCAGAGACCAGATTATCAGTACAGGGCTGAGCATTGGTAGAATTTGTGGTAATAGAGGAAGAAGGAAAAACCAGAAAGTGGGAGATATCTGCGCTGCTGCCTTTGAATCTTAAAGACTCCAACCATTTATTTCATCAAATGCAGTGTAGTAGTGAGCCTGGGCATCATCAGAACTTCAGATGGAGGGGACAATTAACACCCCCCACTCGGTGCAAGCAAATGTCAGATGCCGTTCTGCGCATGTGCAGCAAGCTGACAAACTACACATGTGCAGACCGGCAGCTGTTTTGTGCATGTAGATAACAGCCACTGAGCATGTTGGAAGAGTTTGTCTGGCTAGTACTGTCGCCCCTAAGGACTGCAGAGAGGCAACGACTCTGAGGTCACAGCGGTTGTTAGTGACAGTGTAAGCTGTTACTTACAACTTCAAACCATCTGCACACTAACCCTCCTCCTTTCAGTGCCTATGGTTGCATGTACATCACAAGCCAGGTACCTCTAGTGCAGATGAACATAGTATGAGAGGTCCCCATTGGGAGCAGCACCTGGATGAGCCTGCTGGGGAGGAGTGGATCTCACAAGCATTTCAGCCAGGTTTTGTAAGCATATTTTGTCTGTTATTAGGATTACAGCAGCCTAACGCACCAGCTAGTTATCCTCTAGGTAAGGTAAGAATCCACTACATATCTCTACAGAAAATACTTCAAATTAAAGGTCCTAGAAGTTAAGTAAATAACCCTAATAAATTTTCTTCCCACAAATTGTAACTTGGTTTATCCAGGGGCAGATTTAAAACTTTTAATGTCGTAATTTTCAGCTCTGGATCTGAAGGAAATTGTAGTTGGAATAAAAGCAGCCTGGTGCCCTTTTCTTTAGGGACTCAAATCTATACATATAAAAAAATGGATGTATGTGTGTGTATGTTCCAGCATAACTTTTGGAATGCCTGGAGTAATTTACATCAAACTTGGTACACATATGACTTACAATCTGGAAAAATACTGTGGGGGTAAGACACCCCTAGCACCCCTAGGGGTGGGGGTGGGAAGGGGGTGACATGTAAAAATAATCAAAAACGACCGATATTAGTGTTGATCCCATAGTTTTTGGGGTCACTGAGATGAATAGTGATACTCCCGATGTCATATAAATCCAAGTTCAGCTTCCATCAGCAAGGGGGTTGAGAAGAGGTGAAAAATAAAATGTCCAAAATCTATCGTTTTAAGGTTCGCTAAGCTGATTGGTGAAAGATGTCCATCTGAATGATGGATAAGGAAGAAAACTTCACAGAGTGGTAATATTGGTTCCCATAATACATACCAGGGGGGTTAGGGTCCCAGTAGAACCTCCCATTGGTGTAGGCTGGGCAGAACTTTAACAAAGGGAGCCTGTTCTGAGTCTTCTACTGGATGGATTTGGATGACATTACATCACCATTTAGGAGGGAGTGTCCTAATTTGCGGACCACAAAAGGGGTGGTTTCAACAAATAAGGTCCGTAGTTTGGCCAGAAGAGGGCAGATCTTATTTTGAATGTCGTTAAATAAAATGAAATGTTATTAACAAACTGTACATATTGTCAAGCTGTTTAGTATTTTCAAAAAGTTGACAGCTACATCCAACTCATTGAATTAAAAACTTGAAGATTTAAACCCGGGCAACACCGGGCACTTCTGCTAGTGAAATATAAATGATAAATTTGAGATGCACCCAGAAACTTTCTCAGAGAGAGGGGAGCCCATAAAAGTAGCATACATGTGTATAGATATTATTTGTGCTGCCACATTAATGCTCTATACCCCTGTCTGCTGCATAGGATCTGTTGAAATTAGAGATGAGGGGCCTGATCCAGAGCTACGGCCGCCGTCGCTAGTATGACGACCGTAGCTCTAATGCGCATGCGCCGGGCAGATGTTGGCCGGCGTTACTATGGAAACGCCCGATCGTAGATAGTCCATAGTAGCGCCGTAGGGACGCTGGAGGGGACGTCCTCCAGCGTCCCTACGCTCACGTTACTGCTGGTGGGCA
>WWET01005539.1:59200-85202 GCA_011038615.1 Limnodynastes dumerilii | reverse complement strand
CTGCTGTACAATATTATTTTCCTGTGGTTTAAATTTACAAAATTTTTACCTTTGCTGTTCTGAATCAGCCTCATGTGTACAACAGGAAGTTACAGGTAACATGTCCTGAGTTATATGGCACTTTGGCCCAGATCCAGTCCGTAGGTAGGTGCACGCAGGGCTGCCATCAGAAACTGTGGGGCCCGGTACTGACAAAATATGAAGGGCCATGGGTCCCCCCCTCCTCCCTCCCTCTCACTACACTGCTCTCTCTATACCCCTCTCACTACACTGCTCTATCTATACCCCCTCTCACTACACTGCTCTCTCTATACCCCCTCACTACACTGCTCTCTATACCCCCGTCACTACACTGCTCTCTCTATACCGCCTCTCACTACACTGCTCACTCTATATCCCCCTCACTACACTGCTTCCTCTATACCCCTCTCATTACACTGCTTCCTCTACACCCCTCTCACTACACTTGCTTCCTCTATACACCTCTCATTACACTTGCTCCCTCTATACCCCTCTCACTACACTGCTTCCTCTATAAGCCCGTCACTACATTGTTTATTCTTTACCCCTTTCATTACACTGCTCCCTCTATACCCTTCTCACTACAATGCTTCCTCTATACTCCTCTCAATACATTGCTCTCTCTATACCCCTCTCACTACACTGTTTCCTCTATACCCCTCTCACTACACTGTTTCCTCTATACCCCTCTCACTACACTGCTCCCTCTATACCCCTCTCACTACACTGCTTCCTCTATACCCCTCTCACTGCTCCCTCCCTTCTATACCACTCTCACTACACTGCTCCCTCTATACCCATCTCACTACACTGCTCCCTATATACCCCTCTCACTACACTGCTCCCTCTATACCCCTCTCACTACACTGCTCACTCTATATCCCTCTCACTACACTGCTCCCTCTATATCCCTCTCACTACACTGCTCCCTCTATACCCCTCTCACTACACTGCTTCCTCTATATCCCTCTCACTACACTGCTCCCTCTATACCCCTCTCACTACACTGCTTGCGTCATTAAGCCCCGCCCTCCGCATGCGTCGCTAGCTTCTCTCCGGGATCTCCCGGAGGGAAGCTGCCAAAAGTCGGCAACCATGTCTATATCCCTCTCACTACACTGCTTCCTCTATACCTCTCTCATTACACTGCCCCCTCTATAACCCTCTCACTACACTGCTCCCTCTCACTACACTGCTCTCTCTATACTCCTCTCACTACACTGCTCTCTCTATACCCCTCTTACTACACTGCTCCCTCTATAACCCTCTTTCCCCAACATAATCTTTATACATCTCTTCTTACTGTTCTCTATTGCCCCTCCCCCGCTGTTCTCTGTATATAATACCTCTCCTCCTTTACTGTTTAGCCTACCCCACTGTTCTCTTGACCCATCCCCCATCGTTCCTTGCCTTCTCTCATTTATTTACTTTCTACTGTCTTCCCTCCCCCCTGTCTCTTGACTCACTGGACAACTGAAGGAAGGTATCAACTGTCAAGGGAGAAGCAAAGCCCAACCTCTCCTTGGGCTGTTGAGTTTAGTTGCTGGGCCCGGTAGTCAGTGCTCCTCCCCCTCTGTCCCATCTATGAGTAGAAGTCGGCAATAAGGATGCCTGCATGTGTGTGAGCACTGATTGTACACATATGCAGGATACCTGTATCATCAGCCATTTATATGCAGGAGATGAAGGAGAAAACGGAAGATGAAACATAGAAACATAGAAACATAGAAAGTGACGACAGATAAGAGCCACATGGCCCATCCAGTCTGCCCATTTGTTTATTCAAAACTATACTGACCCTAGACCCTATTTACCCTCAATTTAGGATATCCTTATATTTATCCCAAACATGTTTAAACCGGTCTACTGTATTGGCCTCAACCACCTCAGATGGGAGAATATTCCACTTATCACCCTTTCAGTGAAGTAAGTTTTCCGCACGTTTCCTCTGAATTTACCACCCTCCAGTTTATATTCATGTCCTCGTGTTCTATTACACCTCTTCCTTTGAAAAATGCCACCCTCCTCTAGCTGGTCACAACCCTTGATGTATTTGAAAGCTGCTATCATGTCCCCCCTCTTCCTTCTCTGCTCCAAGCTATACATGTTTACTTCCTCTAGCCTGGTATGATTTGTGACACAGGCCATGGAACATTTCCATTAAGAAACGCCAAAATGTGTATTACAACTTTGATCAAACACAAATACTACAGTTATGTGAGTACAGCTGTACAGTCAAGGATAAGCAGTGGGAAAATGGCTGACTTTAGTAAACCTACTAATCAATTTAATGATGATACAGGTATCCTGCATATGTGTACAATCAGTGCTCACATACATGCAGGCATTGGTATTGCCGACTTCTACTCATAGATGGGACAGAGGGGGAGGAGCGCTGACTGCCGGCCAGCAACGAAACTCTCAAGTCCACGGAGAGGGTGTGGGAGCCGCGGACAGGAAAGTATGAAAATGCGGTGAGAACTAGTGTCCTGGGCAGGACAGAGAGGAGGCCAGGGGCTATCCTTGGCCCCCTCTCTGTTCCGCCCCGGGACACTGGGCCTGGCTGTCCCCTCCTGATGGCGGCCCTGGGTGCATGTAGCGGGGAGTGCACTGCACTGCATTCCCTGCAGACGGTAGTAAATCTGGATACTTACGTGTCCAGATTTCTACCTTAAGTTTTTACGACTAGGTCTACGGTCATACCTAGTCGTAACGGGGTGTCCCCGCCCCCTAATTTACATGGCCTTCTCCACCTGTATGGTGGGGATACGAACATCATAAATTAAGGATCTGCCCCTTTCCACGCGCGGAACATCTGGCACGCGCATGCGCAGATGTTCCCAGACAGGGTACTTACGCAAATGACTTGTGTAAGTCCCCTGTCATTCTTAAGTCAGGATCTGGGCCTTTGGCTCAAACAATAAAGGCTGCCAAAAGGAATTGGTACAGAAAATTCTAGAGGTATCCTCTATGTATGCTTAGGCAGCATTCAGAGCTGGCCAAGGTCCCTAGGAAGCAGGGCAATATTAGATACTGGCATGAAAATCAGTTATTAAATATTTAATTAAGTATTGCTTATTTTTTTGCTGTATTAATCCTGACTTTTTGGAATTTTTATTGTTTAGCACACGTCTACCCTGTAATTTTGCTACATAAATTGCAGACATATAGGGGTACATCCAGACCCAAGTGCTTGTTACGTTTCATTGCGTAACGTATTTACGCTAGCGTATTTTCTAGGCACTCCCCTCGCTCGTACGTACTTTGGCCGTTTTACGCTTCCCAAACCCTACCTTAACTTTTCAAAGCGTAACTACTGATGTACGTAAAGGCTACACGTACATAAGTGCCTAAGCACGCCCATCATATATGATTTAAATGCCTAACCCCGCCTCTGAAGCGTAATTACGGGTGTCGTATGGTTGTCACTCCCCTTCGTTTGTAGTTTCGCTGTTGATACATGGCTGGTATGTACATTCAGAGTTACGTGCCGTAACATCTGCCGTGTGCATGCACAGTAAGTACAAATGGGCGATTTTACATCAGCGGCTAGCGTAAAATCGCTTGCGTGCGTAGTTTAGGATCTGGGCCATATTGTTTAAATCAGGGCTCGGAGTGAGAGGGTATACGGGAGTTTGCCATACCGTCACTTCTCCCACTGAATTAATTGCAAAGCTGTAAATCTCCACTCACTTCTACTAAATGTCCATACCGCCACTTTAAAATGTCCACTTTGACCACTGGTTTATACATTAATATTATATTTATTGTTAATAATTTATACATTTATATTTTACCTATTTGTATTTATACAGAAGATAAATATACAGAAAATACATTGATAACATTTTAGCTCAATAATTATGTTTACATTTTATTCCTGTAAACCTTAAAATAAATTAAGAAAAATATTTGACATTCTGAGCTGATCGCTTTTACACCTCAATCACCTCAAGTGTTCCTTCATTGCTCATGCTGTTCTGGTAGGGCATGGCCATTGTCAATGAAATTAAAGTGTGGATTATGAAAATGTTGGTGTTGTCTTCCTATGCATTCATTATCTATAATAACATAGATATATGTGTATATATATCTCTCCATATAACAGGGTGTGAATTTTATAACGTGGAATCACATTGTTGATGCTTCTTAGAAATGCTGTTTCATCCACCCTTTTTTTTTTATAATTTAATATTTGTACCTTGATGGCAAGGCACAGTCAGGCTGATCCATTGTATGAGTAAGGGCAAAAAAGGTGCAAGTGTAGACCTGAGCAAGTCAATGTGAGGGGTGAAAATAAATATTCATTGAAAATACAATATTCAATATTCACACGGACAGTTGTTCAGCACGAGTCACTTAAGAATATCTTACGGTAGCGTAACCCACTGCCTGGCTTTTGTGCATGCTGTAAACACACAAGGTCAGGATACCGTCCTTTATGGTTAATATGTAAATTAGAGTTGAGCTAAAAAATATCACCTCTCAACTCTAATTATGTTTCCAAAGTTTAAATGCCTTCCTCTGCAGTCTAGCATGCTTATATTCAGGGCTACAGTTGTACCTGATTTGACCTTAGTCTCAAACTATGGATCACCCCAGTATATGAATATTAATAGCACATATGTCTATCCATATATATCTCATTACAAATCTGGTATATGTATATTACAGTGTCTTATAGAAAAAATATTGGTTTTACTTTTTTACATCTAAATGTTGTATGCAGTCCAGAGAGCACAGCATAAGCATGAACAAAATGATGAAACAAAAGCAGGCACGGTATCATTACAAACTACAGGATTCAGCAGGCATATCTGAAGAGGTGTGTAGACGTGCCTTATAGCGATGTGTTTTCCAGCTGGCTAGCTTGTCTCATAAGGATACCGGAGTGTATGTGAACCAAAGGTCAATAGCAAAGGTCCAGACGTGCAGTTGTCCATATATGGATGGTGAAGTCCTGTACAATGGTGGATAACATTACGCTGACCTACACAGATGACTTTCAGAATCGTTAAATCATGCAAGCTGAAGATCATTCTGAAATATACATACCAAATGTTAGAGAAATATATTATGCTACTTAAAGACCGAAATCTGATAACATTTCTAATAGTGATAATTAATAATACTGCTTCTACTACTACTACTATTACTATTATTACTATTAATACTACGATTACTACTACTACTAATAATGATGATAATAATAATAATAATAATAATAATAATAATAATAATAATAATTATTATTATTATTATTATTATTATTATTATTATTATAAACCGCTCCAAAAGGTAAAAGTAAAGAAATTCAGATAATTCCTAATTTTGCATCTTGCATTTCAAGTATCTTGTCAAAAAATTAGGTGTCAAAAATGATAAGACCCTAAGTTTTCATGAATTAAAATGTCTTTGTTATTGATGTGTATTTTGCTGTTTGATACTTAATGGTTTCTTCTTTGAACCTCTATGGTAATAGAGCATATGGACGGTATATCGCTGATATTATAGAAAATGTAGCAGACCTATATTATTCCCTGAATCTTTTTTCAGATAAATAAAGTGTTCAGCTTTACTGTGCTTCTCCTCCGCCCGCTAAAGTGGGTGGGGGAAAGCATGGTAATTGTACAGTGTTAAAAGTGGTCGTATGGTAAGCTGCCATAAAGCACACATGAGAGAGGAGAGTGACAGGGGGCGTGCATTCCCTTCTCTCTCTCGGACGGACAGACCCCTGTATGTACGGAAAGCGTGCGGGGGTCTGGATCCAGTCCTTACTGTTCTTGGATCTAAGATAACAAATACAGCTAATCATACAACTGTAAACAAAATGAAACTCAGAAGGGTAGTAAATAAGTACAATTTCATTAAATATGGGAACCTATGTTTATATTTAATCTTCACCCATGAAAACATGTGACTAAAGTTTACATGTTAGCACAGCAGATGGTTACATACAGATAGGCCAAGTCTTCTCTACAGAAAAAACAAATACTAAATATGGGAAGAATGTCACTGTAGAATGTGGAACTCAATTATACCAAGTAGTCACACTAAGAACTGTAGATCTGTTCTGCTTCAATTCCATGAATTTATATTTAGAATACAGGATCTATCCTGTCTTGTCACTTGGCTTATGATTGAACGCATAATTACATGTTTACATGGGAATTATCTCATAAAATATTGTCATTTCATATCTAGGGTTACTATAAGAAAATGTGATCATAATTCTTGCAGTGAAAATATCAACCCCAACAATTTATCAAGAACACAAAATATAATTGAATGTTTTATTGTTGGGGGCAGGGCCGTATCTAGAAATTTTAGAGCTAGGGGCAAAAAGGAAAAATTGCGCCCCCTACCTTGATTATATAACCAGTTTAATCTTTAAAATGAACTTAATGATGCCCCCCTTTGGCTTGGTGCTCTGGGCGACCGCCCCTATCGTACACCCCTAGTTACGGCCTTGTTTGGGGCTAATCCAAAGTTTGAGAATAAGGGCAAAAACAGCTACAAATGTAGACCTAAGTAGCTGTAGACCTAACCTAAGTTGTAATGTAAAGGGGGCAAATAAAATGTTATTATTTTGCATGCATGGAAAGTACTATGCTTTTTCGCATAGAAATCATATACTTCATAGCTTTATCTGTAATCTGTCATTTAGAGTTAAGGCAACTTCACCTCACAATTATAATTCCGTTCCATGGCCTCCTCTTGTAGGTTATCATGGTTTTGCTTAGGTGTACACTGCACCTGTATTACCTTTACCCACTATTTTACCTTGATATTGGCAATTATTATTATGGTATATAATAAATATAGTCAGGAGATGACTGCCTACCACTGCCCTCTCACCCTCATATTGTGCATTTTAAGGAATGCCCCATGGGACAGATCTTCTAGCGTACGGAACTCATTTCCGTGCTCTAGTATATCTGTTGCGTAACATTTGTCCGGGGCATGCGCAGTGCATACCAGGTCCCCGACTTCCGTAAGTAGCTTGTAGAAGTCATTCGGACATCTGGATCACGCCTTATGTGTGTAAACAGCTATAGAAAGTTACCAGAACATAGAAATAGGCTTCTATCCTATTGAGGTTAATTCTCAGGTGGATTTTCTTATATCTAATAAGCTTTAACATTTGCTTTGTCTAATACATATTATTAAACATGAAAAAGTGCAGAAAATATGCAAAGTTTAATATGATCACAGTCTCACAATCAACATATGCAAATGTATAGAAAACATTATCAGGGAAGTAGAAATGAGATTACTGCCCTTTTCATTCCGTATATACATAATATAATCAAGCTGTACATTAATAACAATATTTCAGATTGATTGTAATGGGGCTATATTGCTTCTTATTCTAGTTTTGCAAAACTCAGTTAAATACGTGTTATGCAGTTACACAACTACTGAGCTTAAATACCAGTTGATGGAATGAAATATTTGGGTAGTATACCTTTTATGTCAGTAATTTTTAAATATTTTTTTTTTCTGGGCCGGATCATTACGGCCGTCGTTGTAGCGGGTAGTTCACGCCCCCTGCACTCCCCGCTGTCGGTAGGAAATCTGGACACTTACGTGTCCAGACTCCTGCCTTAACTCTTATGATCACGTATTCGGTCTTACGGCAGCAGACCTGATCGTAACAGGGCTTTCCCCGCCCGTAACCCCATTTTACATGGCTATCTCCACCTCTATGGCAGAGATACGACCATCGTAAAATAGGGTTAACACCCCTTTATCGCGCCCACCGGCGTATGTAATTCAGTTACATACACCAGCCGGTACGATATCATAAGTAGACTTAGTTTAGGATCTGCCCCTCTGTGTATATCAATACCCTATTATGTTAATAATAATAAGGCCTACAGTGGGTTTAAATGCAAATGGCCCTTCTTCTATCCTAGAGGTTCTTAATGTAAAAACTCAGCTGCATGTAGGCCTTCCATCTAATGCTACTATGTAACTATTTGTTGGAATTATACATGATACCAGATGATCATATTAAATAGTTGAGTTATTAGACTTCTCATGCGATAATTCATTCATTTTATTTTCCTAACAGTCCTTAGCAACAGTAACTAACACTAACATGTCCTGTGTTCTGTTGTAACATAACAACATAGATGAAATATAAGGCTGTTTTAGTAAGTTCTGTGGCACACTGGGCAATGGTTCGATATCTAAACACTGCCCATTTATTAATGCAAGTTCTATCTTTCTGGTTACATAGAGAATGGCTTATTTACACGGTCAGGACAGTCCAAAGAGCGTCTCTTGTGCTGCTCATGCTCCTCATTCCAGTCTGACTCTGGATCGTATGTTCCCAGTAATATGGCGCGCCTCTCAGAGGGAGTTCTCACATAAGGATATAGCACGTAGTTATACAAGAAGGAGGCTATGACACCTCCAGCCAATGGCCCAACCCAGAACACCTAAAACAAAGAGAAACAAAACATTGTGACACATTTTTCCCCATAGTTCCTCTACTTTCAAGCCTACAAAAAAAGTATTTTACATTTTAAACTGCAGTCCAGGAGACAATTAAGCACTATTGGCCTGATCCAGAATTAAGGTTGTTTTACATACGCAAGCGTGCCTGAGTTACGCACTACTAAGTATAATGCACTCCCCCTGGCACTTTCTTGTTCAGAACCCTACCTTAAGTTTTCCTAGTATATCTCTGTTTGTACGTAATGCCTTGTCATATGTAAGTATCTAATTCAACCCACACTGTACAATTTAAATGCATCCCTCCTCCCACAATGCGCATTTTCAGCTTGTATAGTTATGTCACGCCCTATTGTATGGAGATACGTACAAGTTATGTATAATCAGAGTTATGAAGCGTAACATCTGCCGCACATTCCCACAGCCAGATTTACGCATGCCGTGTGCATAAATTAGTTGTCGTTATTAAGTCTGGATCAGACCTTATGCCAGTTGTAAAATTATCATGACAATATCATAGGCTTCTGACACCCATTACTGATAACGAATAAATAAAACAAACAAATATTCCAAAATAGTCCTCTATGATGGCACTCAGGGTCTCTAACTTAAAGGTACCTATAATGTGAGATATAGGCCCGTATTCAGAGTACCGGACGTATAACATCTGAAAGACCGCATTTACGCAATCTATGTAAGAAAAAGATACGTAGATTATGTTAAAAAAATACTACGCATGCGCAGTAGTAAAAATCGCTAAACAGCGGACGTATATGTTATACGTCTGGTACTCTGAATACGGGCCATAGTGAGAAAAATCTAAAATCACAATAATTTTTATTTCAATTGTTAAAACATATTATCACAAAAAAGTTGCGAAATATAAAAAAAAAACTTTATACTTCTAGCAGAGTCTAAACA
Source organism: Limnodynastes dumerilii (assembly GCA_011038615.1). NCBI lineage: Eukaryota > Metazoa > Chordata > Amphibia > Anura > Limnodynastidae > Limnodynastes > Limnodynastes dumerilii. The sequence goes on along the minus strand of WWET01005539.1, from coordinate 75,797 downwards.
CAGATGAAAGGTTAAAAGAAAATAAATGTGCTACGAATAAGCATCTGGAGAAACGTGCGTCAGGACGGGAGGGAGGCTGTGCACGAGCCTCCTCCTCACTATGTGATATACACAGCCACAGAATAACACTATATAATCTGACTCACCCTGTGACATAAAATATGTATAAGGGGTTATAGCCCATATCGGCAGCGAGCCTCTGATCACTGATATAGCAGCTATTGTTATACTGCTATATCAGGAATGCACAGACTAGGTGCAAGCTATTTAAACTAACTTGGAGATCCTGCTGATAGCACTAACCTATTCCTTTATAATATAGGAGCTTTGGGAAGCCTAATAAAAATTCTTACTTACCACTATACCATTACTAGAGCCCTATAAGTGGAGATGATTGCTGCAGCATTACTACATATTAAATGGGATACAAAAAAAATATATCATATCGATTTAAAACAGATCTTTTATACCGCGTTCAGATTGCCACTGCCTAAAAAGCCAGCTTTTTAGGCAGTGGGCAAAATGTTGAAAATTTTAGCCTGGTGCGTTCAGACTGCGCTGAAAACCCCGGCTTTTTTTTTTGCTTTTTTTTTTTTTTTTTACAAGCCGGCAGCTATTTAAATAGCCGGCTTTTCAGCGCAGTGTGAACGGGTGAAGCCGGCTTTTAAAAAAGCCGGCAAAAACCCTTCTTTTTAGCCGGGTCTAAGACCCGGCTAAAGAGACCCGGCTTCACCGTTCACATTGCCAGAAAAAGCCGGCAATTTCATGAAAACCCCGGCTTTTTCATGGTAATCTGAACGGGGTACTAGTTACATTTTAATGTTGCAATATCTGATGGCAACAATGCTTAAACAATAAGTAACAAATAATTCTGTCTCTAACACACAATTAATTGATTCTTTTTGGGTGAATGACCAGTTACTTTCTCAGGTATAAATAATTCTTATACATAAATTGTTTGGATTATAGTAATTACTTATTTATATCTACTTGCACTGGGGGGACTGGTACCAGCACGTTGGAATACCAGTTAATAGAAAAACTGTGTTATCTCATTTTTTCTTTTAACCTTTCATCTGTGTTTAGACACTACTAGAAGTATACAGGTTTTTTTTTTATATTTTTCCACCTTTTTGTGAAAATATGTTTTAACAATTGAAATAACATTTTTGTGATTTTAGATCTTTCTCACCATGGCCCTGATTCAGGGTTTGAAGATAAGAGAGGAAAGTTACTCCAGGGCTAAACCATGTTGATTGCAGGGGAATCATATTTCATCTGTTGCAAACAGTATTAGAGTTGAGAGGTGATGTTTCCTATCCCAAGTCTAAATAACAGTGTGATAGTAAAGCTGGTCACTATCTGTGTGTAGTAAGCAATTCAAAGATATATCCCTGCATGCAAAGAATACAATTAACGTGACTCCCCCTGAAATCAACATGGTTTTGCGCAGGAGTAACTTTCCTCTCTTAGGGCCGTATGCAGACTCCCGAACGTATTACATATACATCCAAAGTTTAATGGCGTGCTTAGCTGCATAAATACGTGTTGCCCATATGTACGTCAGCGGATGACCGGTTACGTGGGCAAAAGTTAAGGTAGGGTTTGGAAAGCGGATCTCGGAAAAAATACGTACATTCAAGGGGTGTGCCAAGGGGAGTGTATAGAAAGTACGCCCGTTTAAATACACTATGCGAGTAAACGTATGACAAGCGGAGTTCTGGATCTTCCTCACTGTTGATAACTAAGATTTGCTATTTATTTCATTGGTCAGTGAGTGTGAAAGTCCCAAGAAATGCAATGATAACTAAGCTTTTGAAAAAAATGATAACCTAAATAAAAAAATCCATACTTAAAGATAAATGACTGTTGTGGAATAGGTGAAACTATAAGTAGTTGCATGAATAGTTCCAGAATACTATTTCACTGCCCTGCTGCAGTAAATGGGAAATCCGAGAGAGAGGAGAAGAAGATCCAAATGACTATTCCGTTTTATTTAACTAGAATCATTATACGGTTTCCATTACAATGATCAAGAACATATATAGATGAGGCAAGTCTTAATGTGCATCTAAATGTGCTTACCCATTGATTCCGAAAGTTTTTCACTATAACAGCCGGAGCGAAAGACCTAGCTGGATTCATTGAGCAACCAGTGAAGTAAATCTAAAATATAAGTAATGGTAATGTTAACGTTAAATAAATATAATACGTAATATGTCTTTAAAGACCACATGTACTCAATGGTACGTAGATTGCATAAATGACCTACTACACATGTGCAGTAGGTCATTTCCTAATTCTCTGCATTTAAGAAGCTGAATCTTCTTAAGTGTGAATTCGGTTCATGGCCTTCAATTGGTGTAACTCCCCCACATCAAAAGTGACAGCGTGTTAGATTAACATTTCATGCTACAACTAAGGTTCAGATTCAATGTAATAAGGGGGTGTTCCCCTTCAACCCTTTTATAAGAAACACTGCTGAAATATCATATATCATTCTGAAACTTAATGCGGAAAGTATTTTGTGTAAGTACTTTTAATATTATTGGACCGAATTCAGACCCCCGCATGCTTTCGAATACGGCCCATTCTGAGTAAATACTCTCCTAAAACATATATTTGCCATATGTGTGATATAAATGTAGCTGTGCTCATTAGCAGCTATATTAAAAGATGCCACACAGAAACAATATACAAAAGATGATATTCAACTATACGAAAAAAAGTATTGCAGTTGAGCAAGACAAATTAGATATACATTACTACTTTTTTTTTAGCCTATAGAGATGATAAGTTCATGGAGATAATAAAATACCATGTTTAATTTTTTGGCACTTACCCCAACAAGATGTCCCAATGTAACAGATAGGCCAATGGATAAAGCCGGAGAGCCTACTTGATCAATTCTTCGGCTGTCAGTGGATGCAAAGATGCACAGAACTAGTTGGAAGGTGAGAATGATCTCCACAACGACGCCCAGTCCTGCAGTTGTGTTATTACTGAGCTGTAACAATAGTGAATGTTTAGTGAACCTAGAGCAGCAATAGACAAATCCCAAGCTTTAAAACCAGTACTTGTAGAAAATACGTTTTTAATTATCAATTCACTTTAGCATTCCGCTTCATTTGTAAGAGGTCTCATAAGACAAAGGTGTATCAAATATAAAAAAATGGAAAAGTACAGATGTTGCTTAGCACCTTACTAAGGGTCTAAAGCAGGGTACACACTGGAGGGTATACACTCAGGATTTTCAGCAGATAATCTTTCCAATCACACAATCAAAAGATAGTTTCACTGGATATCTTAAGAGTGTACTGTCCAAAGATCTCCTAACAGACACAGTTCACACTGGCAAAAAACAAAATATCTTTCCATGGTTGATCTGGCATATTAGGAGCTCCAAAAGATCAAATTAAAAGATCACAGACCGTTTCAAAAGATTTTTGAGCATCTTTGGACAGTCCACACGTATCCAAATTAGTAGCGTTAGGCGACTTACATAAGCAGCTTGCGAAAGTCAGCCTAAACGTTACAGCTGGGCAGATCATATGTAGCAGATCTCCTTTCATACGGAACACAATTCCGTACACAAGGAAATCCGTACAACAGAGCGGGCCATCCCCTCCCCAAGGTCAATATCCACTATGTGGGTGGGTGGTACCATTTAAATGATACGGTATAGGCTGGTTTTGTGACTTCTGAGTGGATCAGCGTTCCATAGATCCGCGATCCGCGCTGAGACTTAAAGTAGCCCTATGGCCTTGGATGTTCATGCGTACAGAATGTGTGCAGAGGTCTGGATCAGATTAAATAGTGTATAAAAACAAATGATACACTACTTAGGATATGATCTATGGTGGCTGATAGATTATCATGTAATTACACATATATACTAATGTGTTTTATGTGATAGCATGTGAGAAATCCATTAGGATTCCTCCTTCTTGTGACTGGATAAGGGGTATTTCCTTTCCTGGCTAATTAATGTTGTTTTGCTACAGGTCTTTTTAAAGAACAGTTATCTAATACAGAATTCCTTTTTTTTTCTGCATCCACTAAGATTTGCTTTGAACTGGTTGAGGTGGCTAAATATGAAGTTTCTGAATAAAATTTATTATAAACCTGCATGTGCATTTGTATTTCTATTTAAGAGATAAGTGTCCCACATGTTCATAAAAGCAACTATCAGGCACTGTACTTCCCCAAGTATCACCATGCCACAGATATTGACTGCCACGAATTATTAGACACGTACAACCACAACAGCTGCACCAGTAGTCTGGCATACTTTTTTTTTTGATCCAATTACCGTATTGTAATAAATTCTTTGTTAATGAGGATTGAATAACAATGCAATATAAAACAGGACAACAAGGTACATACACATCTATATTTGCAATTTAGCTGAGGTTTGGAAGCCAAACCACAGTAAACCATTATATCAGTAGTGGTCCTGTAGATAAGATAAACAATGACCTATAATACTAATGGAAAGGAAAGAAAACAGAGAGAGGGAGAGGGGGGAAGAGGGGGGTTAATAGTGCTTGACAATAAGACATATTCTAGTTCCTATCGTGACCAACATCAATGTACTGACTATGACCAAGCAAGGTTACGAGACCCTATACGATTACGAGACACTATATACCACTAACACCACAGATTGTCCTAAGTGGGAGAACCAGGGTTGTTTGGGGGACACAGCGGGGAGCCCATTATCAGGGAGTAGTCAGGGGTTTGTTGGAATTCCATCCAGGAGAACCAAGTATCTCGGAATTCCGGGTACAGTCCGTTGGAGGTTGATATGAGGTTGTCCATTAACATGTATTGGTCTATCTTTTTGAACCAGTCTTTCACAGTGGGGGATGTGGATTTCCATCTAGTGGGTATAACAGCTTTGACCGCATTATTTAAGTGTTTCAGAAGGGATCTTTTATATAGTTTGAAAGGGATATCTGAGAGAGACAGGAGCCAAAACTTCGGGCCCTGGGGGAACGCTAATTGTGATACCTTACACGCCTTCGCCTTCACTTCCTGCCAAAAACTATTAAGGCAGGGACAATCCCACCATATATGTAGATATGCGCCAACGTCAACTTGGCAACGCCAACAGGTATCCAGATAGGCTGGGAGGAAACGGTGGCTCAAGGAGGGCACCCTATACCATCGGCATAAGACCTTAAACTGAGTCTCCACTGTAGAAATGCTGAGAGGACACTTGGATGTTACTAGAAAAATCTTACCCCAGTCCTTCTCCGATATTGGTTGGGTGAATTCTCTGTTCCAATTCTCCACGTATCAAAGATCTGATACGAAGAGACCATCAACTATCTGTTTGCATATTTTGGAGAGTAAGCATGATGGGGCTGACTCTGTGTCGTCAGTTGATGACTCCACCTCAAGAGCGGTCCACTATGCATCAAATAATGTCTGACTCCTAAGTATTTCCAGAAGTCTGTTTGCAGTAGGGAGAACCGATCTTGGATCTCTTGGAAAGACAGAAGAGCCGTCCCCTGCACCAGCCGCCGAGCCTGGAGACCATCCGCAATGGGCCAATGTGAAAAGTTTCCGGGTGTTAAGCCAGGAGGGAAATCGCTGTTGTGTATGAGTGGGGTAAGTGGTGAATGGGTGGAAGAGAGTTCTGTCTCAGACTCTAAGTCCTTCCATTGTTTAAGTGTTGCTGGTCTCGACCACTCTATCACTCTAGTAAGCAATGCCGCCCAATGATAGCCCTGTAGGTAAGGGAGTTGGAGTCCCTTTAATTTACTGCGATACAAGACATCCGCCTTACATCTGGGAAGTTTGCCTTGCCAAACAAATGTTCTAATCAGACCCTGAGGTATTTAAAAAAAAAAGTTGTAGGGATGTGGGTTGGGAGAGTTTGGAAGAGGTATAAGATTCGGGAAAGCACATTCATCTTGATTATATTGATCCTTCGCAGCCAGGAAAACTGTTTTTCTATCTTATTGAGGAGAGGGGGAAAGTTTGCTGCGAAGAGTTGGGACGGGTCGGGGGTAAGATTGATACCTAGATATGTCAATTTGGCCTGTTCCCATTTAAAGGGGAAGCTCCTTTCTAATGCCACCTGTTGCTGTAGTCTGGCATACTCTTTTCCCCAGTTGTAAGAATTTAATATATGGTTCTGCAACCATATCACCAATGACATCAATGTGGTCCTTCTCCCTGAAGGACTCTAGTCCTTTGCAGAGAGTTCTGTTACAGGTTCCTAGGGGGAGGGGGGATTTGCTCTGCTGGTTTCCTTGTTGTTGCCCATTGGTTAAAGGACCTGTAGAAGCTTTATGCAATGACAAGAGTTTTACTGCACCCAATGATATAGTGTCCCCCATGTATAGAAGGTGTGGAGTAAGCTACACTATTTTTGGTATTTGTCATCTTTTTTTAACTTTATTATTATAAAGGCTGCATAGGAATAGGAAGATAAAACTTTATATTATCACATTAATTTATAGGACACATTTTGGCAGACAGAATGATTGTTCTCTAACATTTAATTTAAAGCTGTAATTACATTAGTCTACACCAATGCCATATGTAGGTGCACACCTTAAAACCAGATGAACAGTAAAAATTAAGTGTGTGAATAAATGGTGTGAAATTATATTTTAGTGCATATGTTATTGTTTCCTTCTTGGAGATAACACTGACAGTTTATAAATGAATATGAATACTTTTAAGACTACTACTTTTTAACTACTTTTGTAGTTATACGTTAAAGGCCATCACTAATTATGTTTAATGACTTGTTATGGAGAACTAATTTTATGAAAGTTCTACATGTATAAAGTTTATAATGTCAAAAAAAACAGCTTAGCCCAAACTTTTTTTTAAACATTTAGTAGATATGTACAAGCAAATTTCATTGTATCATCGATCGATAGAAATATAAGAAGGAAACCCAGATAAGTAATGATAGAAATTGAGAAATAATGAAATTAAATAAAATTAAATAAGATTATATAGAATAAGATTAAGGTTGCACATGATGTGAGATCAAACCAGTGAATTGCTGCAAACACTGTAATGTGTCATATCACAATGAAATTAATTTTATGTGACAAAGAAAACATTTGCACTAGAATTATGTAAAGTTATAGATGTGTTACCAAATGTTTTACAAAGCTTCACAGTAATTATAACTGTTATCTTAATTATAATTGTTGCAACTAAAACAAAAAGTACAAGCACAAAATCATAGTAATTTGCGAGCTATTTCTTAACCTTTTAAAGTCTTAACTGACAAACAGAAAAATACTGAGGTAATAAAAAATTCCTTTAAAATAACAGGCAGTTCACTTACGGATATGTGTTGGAAGAGTTAGATGACATATTTGATCGCTCTTAAAAGTGACCATAGGCAAAGCTGAATCTATGTACTCATTAGTTAACACAAATGGGAAACATGTATGGAATTTACTCTTTTTTCAGAGAGAACCTGTTAATGTTATGTGTAATTAAATATTATCATCATCACATACTTTTGCTTTAACTGCATTAAAGAAATCCATTTGCTCTGTGTTGATTTAATGAATTGTCACATTGTAACATATGGTATATTTTTACCTCATGTTTTCTGAATTATATGAAGGACCAGTACCTATATGATGAATTTGCTATAGTACTATATCTAAGATTGATATCATGTTATTGGTGTGATTAAAGCTGTCTGCCTTGGGTTGATCAGTTGATTTGCTTGATTATTGTGTTGTGTGGCATGGATCACATAATTTTGTCATTCATGTTTTCCTGAATGATCTGACCGCCACTGCACCAGTCATATTAGGATCAGCGCAGGGTGGAGGCAGGGAAGATAGCCCAGTTATCGGCCAGTGTGTGTCTACTAAGTGCTGCTGTTCTTGGCTAAAGACTATCTGTAGACAGCATTAGTGTATGTTCCTACTATAATGTGCACATGTATTAAGAGACATGAGAAGGAACTCTGTGAATCCTAAAATAGCAGAAAACAGTGATCAAGAGCCTGCTACTGCATTCACAATGACAAAATATTTATTGCTGTCAACTATTTAAAATAACAGGGATGCTCTTATTGCCCACCCGCATATGCCCTTCATAGACATGGTTAGGGGTAACACTGCTACTGGGCTTGCTTTAGCAACCAAAGCACCCACAGAGCTGGCTCCAAGGCTTTGATGACACATGAATGCAGTCGCCTCATGACTTATAATCCAATATATCACAAATATTACTTAAGATATTTGCAACTCATTTAATACAGCACTTTATCTGGCACCGCAGGACACGTCTAGTCCATCTGTATAATTACATACTTACAGTGTTGATGGCAAGGTTTCCTCGGATAGATGGTGCAACAACGCCATAGAGTATTCCAGCACCAGCGATTCCTCCTACGAGCTGGGCAATAATATAAAACACAGCTCTCCATATGGAGATGTAGGATCCAACAAAGAAGGCAAAGGTGACTGCAGGGTTGATATGTGCTCCACTAATGTGACCTACTGTCTGGACAAGGGTACCTATCGCCAAACCAAAGGCCAATGCAATCTGAAGTACCGTTGGGAGAGCAGCCGGCCATCGCAGAGCAGAGCCCAGTCCACAAAACACAAATATAAGTGTAGCCAGGAATTCGGCAAACACTGCCCTGTAGAAGGCCCAGGAGCACAGTTCTCTTCTCATTGTTCAGTTGGAAACAAAGGTTAATATTTCATATCCTTACAACAACAGTCTAATTTTTCAAGTTGATTGGCAACTTATATAATACCTGTAAGGTGTGCTGGTGACAAGCTGAATAAGAGGTGGAGAAAACTATTAGTTCCACCCCTGGTTCTTCATATAACAAAAAAACCTAAGATTAATATAATGTAAACCTCCCTCTGTGTCATCTGGCATCTGGAAGCGATTCACATTTTTTTCATGTGTGACGCATAATTAAATAGATTTCTATAACATCTGAGTTTGAAACAAAACTCTTATCTATTTCATAAACTCCCATTGTCCTGCCTGTATTCTGTAAGGCATCTACAGGAGATTTCTCAATCATCTTGTTTCTTCTTGGCAGTCTGTGTCAGCAGCTTGCCCTTTTTACACTGAATCCAAATCTGGCACCATTGCCAGCTGTAGATGTAACGTGTGTGAACATTTATTATATATGTATGCTGCTGTGTAGTTTAATTACATGCTTTGAGAAGCAGGACTTCCCTTCTGAGAAATAGGCAATAGCAGAGCATGGACACTGCCTAATGAGTGAATACTTTATTTGTAACTGCAAATACAGAAAGAGATGTCTAGCAAAATACTAACATCATATACTTGTGCTGCACACGTGCTGTGTATGCTGTTTCAGTGGAAGCTAGTTGTAGTTTTAATTGAGCACATGGAGAACGTGTCTGTTATCCCTGTATGTGAAAAATAAAAACTGTAAAATAAAGATGTTTAACATAAGTGAGCAAGAGTTTTTCCCTATGCTCCGTCTAGAAAATAAAGATGTGCTCTGACTGAATTATAAAAAAACTCTATAGTCGTATTACCCTATACTCTATGTACACAATGTAATGGAGCAATGAAGTTTCATAAAAACACGATTTTTAATATAAACTTATCTAGTATTTTAATATTTTTCCATAAAATATTAATAAGGATAAACGGATCCAGAATGAATAAATGTGGACATTTTCCACTCTTAAGCCTGGATCCAGCAGGATCTGGTATCGGATCCCTGCTATTTCTGTGATTGGGACGTCTGGTTCGTAAAGTCAGGATCTAGTTTTAAATTCTGCTCACAAAGTTCTGAATCCAGACTTAAGTAAGTGCTTGAAATTAGTTACTTCTGGGCTAAACCATGTTGATTGCAGGGGGAGTCACGTTAATTGTATTCTTTGCATGCAGGGATATATCTTTGAATTGCCTACTGCACACAGATACTGACCAGCTTTACTATCACATTGTTATTTAGACTTGGGATAGGAAACATCATCTCTCAACTCTAATACTGTTTGTAACAGATGAAATATGACTCCCCTGCAATCAACATGGTTTAGCTCCATGTCGGGACCGGCACCTGCGGGCAGACGCGTCTTTGGTCCGGTAAGTATTTAAAGCTATTATTTTGTTTTCTTTTATTTCTGTTTTTTTTTTTATTGTTTTTTTAATTTTCTCCATTTTTTTTATTTAATTTTTTTTAAAGACAACGGTATTTACGTATATTCCAGCGGTATACCCATACATATACCCCTTTTTCTCCCCCTAATAACAGCTATTAGGGGAAGAAAAAGGGGGTTTTATGGGGAGATTGCTGGAAGAGAATTCTGAACGCCAGTCTGAAATGGCGTTATTTTAACTCTCAGAGCAGAGTATAAAACTCCGCTCTGAGGGTTAGTAAATAGCTAGCTCCATTGAAAATAACGGACTGGCGAGGACAGGTGAAGTTTTACCGCATGGCCATGGAAACCGGTGCAGCTGTTGTAAATAGCAAAAAGTTCATTTTTGGAGTTATAACTTCATAACTCCAAAAATGAACTTTTTAAAGCTTTTAGTAAATAGGTGTAGATCCGGCTTTCTGAATCAGATGTCCAAACACAGAAATAGCAGGGATCCGATACCAGATCCTGCTGGATCCAGGCTTCCATGTGAGACCACACCCCCGCTCATGTGGACTTCTGAGGACAGGGTCCTGTCTTAAGATTTCCAGTCAATCCTCACATTTAAAATAAGGACGGACTGGAAGTCTGGATAGGTTGGTGTGTGCAGGGCAGAAGGAGAATGATTGTGAAAAGTTTGTGTGTACTATCTTATCATGTCCTCACGTTAGTGTAAATGGGCCTGATCCAGAGCAACGCTCGCAAGCGAGCGTACGCTCATCGTAAGCGAATTTTCGGCAAAAAATTCGCAATGCGCATGCCCAGTATGACAGCTTCCGGTCGCCCGCGCGTCATTCGCAATGCTCATGCCCAGTATGACAGCTTCCGGTCGCCTGAGCGTCATGAGCGAATAGCGGGCGTATCGTTAGCGTATTTTTCGCTCGCTGGGCGTATTTTTTTTACGATGGTCGGCTGGGCGCCCGTTTTACTACAGGGAGGCGGGGATAGCCATTTAAATTGTACAGTATGGGCGTGCTAAGCGTATTTTCTCAGCGTATTTTGTGCGAATTTTCGTACGGCCGACGGTCGTACCCAGTGTAGGGTATGCCCGCCGTAAGCAGGGACTTTACTATGGGAGTGCTAGGGGCGTGTAGTTTGATACGACGAGCGTACGTTCGCATTCGCCCGCCGTGCGAATTTTCGTAGCGCTGGATCAGGCCCAATGTGCGGACAATACAATTGTACGTAAGAGTTAAAAAAAACAGCACTTACTGTATGCTTTAAATAGAAAGCCCAGCTCAGAGGGGTCTGGCACGCTCCATGTATGTTTCGTTCATCCATGGCTTTCCTACATAATCACAGCACTGCACATGCACCATATGAATGAAGTAGGTGACTTATGAATCCAGCTTGCATAAATTTCCTGTCTTTTGTAGTTCTGGATCAGGCCAGATATAGAAACATAAAACGTTATGGCAGATAAGAGCCACCCAGTCTGCCCGTTTTTATTTATATTTTTTAAACCATTATGATCATAGTCTCTGTTTGACACTAGATTTAGCTTATATTCATCCCAAGCATGTGTGTATTGTTCTACTGTGTTAGCCTGTAGCACCCTTAGTATGTAGCCTGTAGTATTCCATTTATCCATTTAACTACTCATTTAGTAAAATAATTTTCTGCACATTGGTGCTAAACCTTCTACCCTTCATTTTATATACATGCCCTAATATACATCTCTTTCTCTAGCTGGTTATACCCCTTGATATATGTGACAGCTGCTATCATACCCCCTCTCCCTTCTTTGCCCCAAGCTATACATGTTTAGTTCCTCTAGTCCTTCTTGGTATGTTTTATGACACAGGCCATGGACCATTTCAGTTGCCCTTTTTGGCACAGTCTCTAATGTATTTATGTCCATTGGAGGTATGGCCTTCAGAACTGAACACAGTGTTCTAGGTGAGTTCATACCAATAACCTATACCAGTGTTGACTAACCTGTGGCACTCCAGGAGTTGTGAAACTATGAGTCCCAGAATGCCTTAACTGCAAAAGCATAGCGGATACCTGACAAAACATGCTGGGAATTGTAGTTTCACGACATCTGGAGTGCCACAGGTTAGCCAACACTGACCTATACAGTGGCATCACTACTTCTCTCTTTCTGCTATTAATTTCTCTCCCAATGCAACCAAGCATATCCCTTGTCTAACTCATTGCTTTGTTATATTGCCTGGCTACCTTTAAGTCACATGATAGTTTTAATGTAGTAAGAACTATTATTATCATCATCAGTGATCATGGTACAAGTGTTTTGCACCTTATATAAGAAATATGCCTTCTTTAACGTGTCTTCACAGATGTGCCAATTTCGGCTGCAGTACATATTGGTCATTGAATTTTGATGATGCACAGTACAAAAATGATGTACTATCAAATCCTAAATAACAAACATAACTTATAGATTAAATCAAGATATGATTCATATATCCCATACTTAGTGTGTGTAGAATATATACTTGTTGGATTTTGCATACATTAAAATGTACCAATTTAAATTTGCATTTGACAAGTAAAGATGGAATGGTTCTAAAATATGTGAAATTTCTGATTCACAAATCAAAATAACACCCCTCCAAAACAAAACAAACAAACAAACAAATAAAACATTAGTCACATCAACTGATAATTTTATACAGGATTAAAAATGAACTTGGTGTAATATGGGGAGCTACAACCAAACTGATAGATATTTTTACTCAGGATTAAAGATCAACTTTGGAGGAAAGTATGTTAGATTTTTTTACTCAAATAAACCCATTATCCCTTCATGAAAGACCAGAAGTATAAGAATGGAAAGGGGGTGCAATGGGGTAATTTGCCCCCCTAACTGTGAAGGGGATGAAAGCCAGTTGGACTAGGGGACATCCTGTACTATGACTAAAATGTGCTGAAACTAACCACTGGATTTCATCCCCATCACATTTAGATTTCTCACCTGAAAAGGAATGTTAGGTAAACAACAACTAAACTATGGGGGAAGGAAAGAAAGAATCAGAGACAAGACATTCGGTGTGCAATAACTCCAATCATTTTTCCTAAAGATAGACTGGGCAAGGTAGGCTTGAATGGACTGAACAAGGCAGGCTTCACTGGAGTGGACAAGGAGGACTAGATTTGACTGGATAAAACAGGCTCGACTGGACTGGACAAGGAAGGCTTGACTGGACTGGACAAGGCAGGTTGACTGGACAGGATGAAACATGCTTGACTGTGCTGAACAGAATTCAACAAAACAAGCTTGACTGGACTGGACTTGACCACTACTGGATTTAGACTTGGCAAGCTTAGCTGAACTGGACTTGACTAGGAATGGATTAGACTTGGCAAGCTTAACTGGACTGGACTTGACCTGGACTGGATTGGACTTGACCTGGAATGGACCTGGATTGTACTTGACTTGGAGTGGACCAGGACTGGACTGAACTTAAACTGAATCAGGAATTGACTGGACTTGACTTGGGCTAGACCAGGACTGGACTTGACTTGAGTTGGATTGGACCAGGAACATACATGAACTGGAGCAGGACTTGACTTGACCTGGACTGGACCAGGAATAGACATGAACTGGAACAGGACTTGACTTGGAAATTGGCAGCAGCGCTACTCAACAGGAACCAGGCACCTTGATGACCAAGTTGTTCTTGCACTGATTCATAAGTGTTCTGGACTTAAATAGAGCGCCCTGGCTCAGGATTGGACAGTCAAATCATGTGATTCTCCTGGATTGATTCTGGTTTGCTGCAGATGGTCATGTGCACAGATCCAAGATGGCAGCGCCCATGCACGGGAGGTCATCGGTGCTTGGCACCAGAAATATGAGGAGGAACACAGAACAGGAGGCTGCCACTACTGTGAGTGGCACCTCCTTGGGGGCAGAGAGCGGGCGCACCTGGAAAGGAACGCCGACAGGTGGCTCCTGATATGGTAAGTCCCGCGTCTTGTGACACACTTGCCTCCACATTAAGACCTTAGCATAAGACTCAGAACATTTGTGTCTGGAGCACTTGCAGAGCATGTATCTGTGCAACGCCTGCTTGTTGCCAGAATGTAACACAAAGTAACATTTTGGGAAGAAAGACTGGCAGACATCTTTATTGCAGAGAGCTACATCAAGAAGCATTTACGATTTTGTGCTTTAGAGGCAATATTAATGGGTCAGAGTCAGTGGTAGAGCTAAGAGCAAAACACCGAAGTGCCTCATTGTGCAATGGGGAACTGCAGAGGTGGGAGAGCTGGCATATAGCACTTAAGTCAAGCAGAGGGCTATAACTAGCAATATCACAAGTCTCAGCTGTCACATTGGGCCTGATCTAGACCTACGACCGCAAGTGATCGTACGCCGGTCGGGAGCGTAAAACCGGGAGAAAAAACGCACTGCGCATGTGCAGTATGACAACTTCCGGTCGTCCAAAGGACATGAGCGTACAGAGAGCGTATTTTGAGCGTTTTTTTCGCCCAAGGGGCGTGCGTTTTGTACAACGATAGTCCGGACGCTTGAGTTACTACACAGAGGCGGAAATAGCCATTTAAATTGTACAGTATGGGCGTGCTAAGCCCCGTACGACCAGCGTATAGGTACGAAAATTCGCACGGACGCTTGAACAAGTTAGGGTAGGGTTCAACCGCCGTAAGTCGGTACAATCAATGGGAGTATCATGGGCGTGAAAGATTATACGCCCGGGCGATCATACGCTACGCTCGCGGTCGTAGGTCTGGATCAGGCCCATTGAGCGGCAGAAGCCGCGTTACATACCCTACCAGGGGACTCCTCCGTCTCCGGCATCCGACAGGCTGCTCCAGCGGCGGTCTCCGGCGTCCACGTGGGTTGTTGGGTGCCGCCATCTTGCCTAAACACACGTGACTCCCCGCGGCCAATCCTGAAGCAGGCCAGGGGAGCACATGCAGGAAGATCCAAACAGCGGCGGAGGCGGGCTATTTAAACCCCTGTCAGCTGTCTCTAATTGCCAGAACTTCGTGTCTTCACACTAGGAGCCTGGTTCCTGTCATCCTGCCTGACTTGCAGTATTTCTACCTGCCTGCCCTGTGGTATACCAACCTTCCTGCCTTGCAGTATACCAACCTGTCTGCCTTGCAGTATACCTACCTGCCTGCCTTGCAGTACACCAACCTGCCTACTCTGCAGTATACCTACCTACCTGCCTGTCCTGCAGTATACCAACTTGCCTGCCTTGCAATACACCAACCTGCTTACTCTGCAGTATACCTACCTGCCTGTCCTGCAGTATACCAACCTGCCTGCCTTGCAGTACACCAACCTGCTTACTCTGCAGCATACTTACCTACCTGCCTGTCTTGCAGTATATCAATCCTGCCTGAGACCAGCATACCTACTTGCCTGTCTTACAACATACCAACCCTGCCTGAGACCAGCATATCTACCTACCTGTCTGCTCCACAGCATATCTTCTTTGTTCGTGACTCGTCTACCTGCCTGTCTAGATTTGTCCGTCTATCCACTTGAAACTGCACTTACCTCTCCGTCTGTGCCTGAGTTCTTTTACATGCCTAGAACTGTGCATACCTACCTGTCAGAGACTGCATTCATCCACGACAGTCCGACCTCACCTTGCTAATCTGTCTGGGCGGAAGTCTCGCCTGTCCTACACCAGCTCATATGCACCACCATTATTTAAAGCCGCCCAGTTTCTTATTCTCTGTATCTGCTCGCCAGCCCGATCCCAGTCCTGATCAGCCCAAGAATGTGACAGTAAGTTCTGGCCATATGGATCGGGATGGACAGAATCCTCAGGAGAGTTCTGCCAGATTCACTCTCCAGGAACGGATACAGATGCAAGAAGCTGCAATGTCCCATGTTGTGTCCTGTCTCCAACAGATGACCAATCAGATGGGGGCATTTCAACAAGTTGTAATGGCTCTTAACCAGGCATCGTCTTCAGCTCCACCTTCCGCATCTGGCGGACCCAAGATTCCATTGTCTACTCCAGCTAAATTCTCTGGGGATCCTGCTCTATGCCGTGGTTTTTTGAATCAATGCAAACTGCTCTTCGAATTACAACCCGACAGTTTTCCGACTGAACGAGCGAAGATTGCCTACATCATCCCCCTCTTAACCGGCAGAGCTTTGGCTTGTGTGTCGCTGCTATTAGAAAAATCCAGTCCCATTCTGTCGTCTTTAGAAGATTTTTTGCGAACCTTCCAGACTATCTTCAACGAACCTGGGTGCACTGCTTCTGCCGCTTCGGACATTCTACGTTTAGGCCACAAGGACTCATCAGTCGGAGACTATACCATACAATTACGCACCTTGTCTTCCGAACTTCCATGGAACGAAGAGGCCTTAATGTCAATCTACCAAGAGGGACTCTCTGATCAAATCAAGGACGGATTACTATCCTGTGTCACACCTACAACCCTTGACTCCCTGATCTCTACTTGCGTGAGAATTGACATACGGCAACAGGAACGTCGGGCTGATC
>WWET01005539.1:30052-49292 GCA_011038615.1 Limnodynastes dumerilii | reverse complement strand
ATGTATGTATTTATTTATCTTAGGATTGCAACAGTTTTGATGTTGCTTTATATGGATTAACTTCCAATATAAAGATAGGGATCGCAGGAGATCCAAAATAGGTTGAACTTGATGGACTGTTGTCTTTTTTCAACCTCATCAACTATGTAACTATGTATGTAACTATGACATATACTCTATTCTGGTGAACCAGAGTTTTAGTGAAGGGGGGGTTGGGCTTTTTTAATGAAGAGGGAGGACCGCCTTGGCAGCATTGTTTAGATGTTTTAACAGGGATTTTTTGTAGGCGTTAATGGGCATTGATGATAGGGATAGAAGCCAAAACCGTGGACCTTGGTACCTTTTCGTGCAATATGGCGTTAAGATGCCAACCAGCAGCGTAAGATCGGCTTAAAAGCCGATCTGCGCATGCGCCGGGCGGATGTTGCCCGGCGTAGCTATGGCAATGCCTAATCATGGATCGGGCGTCCATAGCACCGCCATAGTAACGCTGGAGGGGGCGCCCCCCAGCGTTACTACATTCAGGTTAGTGTAGGTGGGCAGGGGGAGGTAGTTTAATGAGGGAGGGAGGGGTTTGCGGCCAAACGCTCCGTTGCGAGCGTATTTTCTCTTGCTTAGGCCGGCTGATGTTAGGGTAGCCTTCAGCCGGCGTAAGCGAGGGAAAATACGCTCACACAGGGGGAGTGTCGGGGAGAGTGCACACCGATATGCTGTGCTTTACTGAGCACAGTGCATCGGCGTAGGTCTGGATCAGGCCCTTCATGTGCCCGTCTCCAGTATGCAGTAATGCCCAGGCAGTCCCACCAGATATGGAAAAAAGAGCCAGCTGCAGTCTGGCAGCGCCAGCAGGAGGGGTACTGCTTGTGGATAACTGCGGGGACCCTATACCAGAGAGTACCTTAAACTGGGTCTCTACCACCGAAGGACTTGACAAGCAGGCTGAGGCAATTTGAAAGACTTTAGACCATTCTTCTTTTGTCTGTTGCCGTTGCTTGGACCAGCTTAGTGGACAGTGTGGTACTATCCAGCTTGTCAGCTCCCTTGTGGTGGTGACGGCATTTAGAGTGCCGATAGTGCTATTAAAATACTGTTGAATCCACTGTGTCCCTTGCAGTGGAGGTAGGGAGATAGTATCCTTAGAGCACTACAACGTCATTAGGGAATCAGCATACCACCTACTTTCTGGTAGTGGAGTGCGGGTACTAAACTTTTTATGAAGCGCTGGCAGTGCTAATAGTGAATGGGCTAACCTGTCAGGTAAAAGGCAATGCTGTTCGTTGTTTATTGTTCTGGGGAGGGGGGGAGTTAATTATAAAAATAAAAATGGACTTTAAAATGTTCAATTTCTGGCTAAGTATTTTATGATGAACTATCTGTCTATGGACTTTTACAATATTCTAACATTGTTAAGTACTTGGCCATTTCACTTTCCATGTTACTGTTGTACCAGAGCCTTAATAAAAATATAGAACAGAGCACAAGTGACAATGACGATGCCATATTAGCACTGTAAAACAGATATGAAAGCCACTCTTCCCAAATCCAAAAATAAACTGATGACCTAGAAAAAAGGAGCAGATGGAACAACCTTCACTTCACTGAGAGCCATAAACGCCAGAATCTATATTCTTTTCTTACATATGCCCTGCCCAAAGCCCTGGGTATATGCAAATCCAAAGGCAATCCCCAAATTGAGAAAGTGCACTACTTGGGAAGGGAACTAGAAAACAGCACAACTTGCCCACATTCAGTTATTTCTCGATTTCTTGTTTTTTTGGGGGTGAAGGAGAAAATCTTTGATGCCTATACATGTATTGAGCAAGTACTGGCGGGTGGCAACAGGATCCTCATTTTACAAGACTTGTTGGCGCTTTCTTAGAAAAGGAGGGAGTGTGCTCTCTTGTGCAAAAATCTGACAGAGGATGGTCAGTGATTTACTTTGAGGTACCCTGCAAAATTACACATAGTGAAGAATGGGCATACTCATATTCAATTATCCTAGGGCTGCAAGACAACACCTTGTCAAAGGTCTCCACTAGTGTATTCTTGGTTCGCTCACCTAGATCTTCCCCCTTGGTGTAAAATACATGTTGGTGATTAAATAAATAAATAAATTAATATTTCCTTGCTTACCTTATCGGTGGATGCTGGGATTGGATAGAGGAGCTCTTTCCTCCAAGGAGTGATTTAAAGTTTTCAACATTTAAGATAAAAAGTTTAATATATGTAATGTTTCTGGTGTTTTCTGGTGTGTTTACCAGAACCTACTTAGGTTTTTTGTTGGGAGAGAAGATATTAGAAAACGACCCTCGCCCACTCCTCTTACACATCGCTTTATGAAATCTTGGGGGCCTGAATACCCTGTTACTCTTAGTTAATAGACTAAAGGGCTCAAGCATAGTAATGGCCCGCAAGACTTGCCAGGGGTGCTCCATATGTATATTGTTTTTCAACCTGGTTTTTGACTCCATGCTGAGGACCTTGCAAAACTGTAAACTTCTTGAGGGAATTAATGTTGGTCAAGAGAAATTGAAAATCACGACATTTGACAATAATATGCTTTTATATCTTTCTAATCCAAAACAGTTCTTAAGACCCTCATGTCTAAACTGGAGGAGTTTGGAGCAGTCTCTAGTTTCTGAGTCAATTTTAAACAAATCTCTTGCACTCTATTTGGATGCTAAAATGACTAAACTGTCCTGAGCAGCCGACATTAATCTTACCTGAACTAAGCACTCTATAACCTACCTGGGAATCTTTCTGCCTAAACAAATAGGGAATCTTTATTACCTTAACTTTACCAAAACTCTAACACATGTAGAATAAGTGACCAGCAGCTGGAACCATTTTTGCCATTCTAATGGGGGAGGGGGCGGCGAATAAATTTGCTTAAAATGGTTATAATTCTAAACTTGCTTTTCCCAGTTCAGGCTCCTCCATTTATGCTCAGTCCTTTATAGGAGATGGAAACTTAGAAAAACTAAAATAGTGGACAAGATCAATGGTCAATTTCTGGCAGGCTTTTCAGTGGCAGGGTGGAACAGAGAAGTGGAAGAAAGCTGTAAGCAATAGCACCAGCCAACCAGCAGCGTAAGATCGGCTTAAAAGCCGATCTGCGCATGCGCCGGGCGGATGTTGCCCGGCGTAGCTATGGCAAACACTTTACGTGAGGATGCAATGAAAATCTTAAAATAATCTAGGTGTCTGCTTGAGGAATTCCTTGTAAGCCTACACTCATCTACATGAATTTCCACTGTCACTGCTCTCGGAGCTATGAGGATTGTGTGGGCAGAAGTCTGAATCTAGTCCAGTGTATGTAAAAATAAAAGTTCAATCAATGTATCTTAACATCTCTCCAAGCAGTCAGGTATCTTGTCTGTATAACAAGATAGACAAAGCAATTAACTTATCTAACATTAAAATCTACAGTATTAACTAAAATGCCTCAAGCTTAATTATTAGCCTACTTTTAAATTACTGCATGAACTGTACTTTAATCTCATTGCTACTTAAATAGGTGGAAAGTTATATAAAAGAAAGTTTTAATTATTCAGTTGCACTTTGAGAAAACCAAAGGGCTAGACAATGCTACATGCTAACTCATGTAGGGTTTCATCTCACTGGAGACTAATGCACCCACCTAGGAGCATGGTCAGGGTTTGTCATAAGAAATTGTGGGGTTTGATGCAGACAAAAAAGCCTGTGTATATAACGGAATAAAACTATGGGGGCTCATCATTAATAATGTGGAAAACTGTTTAGTTTACCCATTATGAATAATTACCCGCAGTAGTTATATCCAGTATTAAACATTTCATACATTATTTATTAGAATTATTGCTATTAATAATGGGTAAAATTATTCTTTTTTTTTTTAAATAAAACTGCTTTATGTTATTTGTAATACTGAATAAAACAATTGAGCTTTATTATTCATAATGGGATCATCCTCCTTAATTAAGAGGTGAAACTGCCAAGCAAGACGGTGGTTAAGAGTGGTTAGGGTTATATTATAATACAAGGTAGAGGAACCAAAAGGAAGCAGCAGACAATGAAGAAGAGAACCAGACCAAAGAGCAATTACAAGATGATTTGAAAGACAACACATAAGGGGAATAGAGATGAAGTTGTAAGTGCCACTGCTGTCTAATAATTTGTCATTATTTAACATTACTTAAATATACTCTTCTATAAAACCCATTTCGCATCACCACCAAATACCCGGGTTTTTGGCCAAAAATCCAGGTATTTGGTGGTCATGCAAAAGGTCCCTTTTTTGTAGACCTGTGTCTAATGGCCCAGCATTCAAACCCAGGAAAAAAGAAGGGTATTCCTGGGTCTCACATGGAAATGGTGTGAGTGTGAAAGGTCCTGTGTTGTGTTTCAATACGGGTCCTTCACAAAGACACCTAATTGGAAAGATTTGTTTACTATTGCTATGGTAATAGTAGATAAATCTCTTAGCTGGGAGCTGCGCCCAGGAAAATGTGAAAGCGGCAGAGTACTTTGTCTACTTTCTGGTCCTCCTACAGTTCTGCTGTTCAGTAATTTAAATACCACTCTTATTGTATTTATACTCTGACTGACATCTATCTAACTATCTTCTTATTAATTATTAATTGCATTACTCCAATTTTGCTTATTACTATTAATATTCTTTTACTTTTATTTCTTAGTGTCATTTCACTTCACCTATTTTCTGCAACTTACTTGACTAGCTCTCTTACTGTATTTACTTATTTATTTATTTTTGCTGCAATACTTTTACTTTGCTTACTGTAGGTTTTCCCACTCCACTTCCTTCTCTTTATTCCACTTGGTTAGGCCATTACATCTCACACCCATCCCATTCCTCTCCCTTTGATCTGCTCTAGGCTCCACTGCAGAAAGCATCCAGACTTCCTCACGTCTGGAGCCATTCCCCAACTTCATCATTTACTTAATTGCCAACTAATTTTCTTCTCTTTGTCTCACTTCCCTGATTTTCATTGACTCAACCTTTTATTTGAACCAGTCTTCTTGCAATCCCCTTAGGTCTGAGCTATTCTACTCTATCCATATCACTTAACCTCCCTAACCTGCGCCTCATTGTCCTCTTACTACTTGTCACATTTTCACTTTCCCCACCCTCCCTTTCTTCTGCACTCTCTGGAATGCAAGATCCATCTGTAACAATCTCCTAGCCATACATGATCTGTTCATCTCTAACTCCTTCAACCTCCTAGATCTAACCGAAACATGGCTCTCCCCTACTGACACCACCTCATCTGCTGCTTTGCCCTATGGAGGTCTCTTCTTCTCCCACTCTCCCAGAGCCGTTTACCATCATGGTGGCGGCACCGGCCTGCTTCCCTCTCCCTCCTGCACTTTCTGCACTATCCCTTCTGAGCTCTCCCTTATCTTCTCTTCCTTCGAGGGCCACTCCATACACCTTTTTCCATCCCCTAGACCTCCACATTGCTGTCATTTACCGGCCCCCAGGACCTGGCTAAACCACTATCTCTCTCTCTGACCTCTCTTCAATCATCTTGGGTGACTTCAACATCCCCGTTGATAACCCCTCCCACTCCAACACCTCTATTTCCTCATCATTTGGCCTGACTCAATGGACCACCTTTCCTATCCACACACAGGACCATTCCCTTGACTTCATCTTCACCCACCGCTGCACTATCACTGACTCCTTTTCCTCCGACCACCATCTCCTCTCCTTCTCCCTCTCCTCTCCTACCTCCCTTCCCCCGAAACCCAAACACATCCTCACCAGACAGAAAATCAGCACTCTCTACATCCCCGCATTTTCCTCCCCCGCTTTACCTCTCTCACCTGCCCCCACCAAGCCACCTCCCTCTACAATACCAGCTTCTCCTCTGCCTGCCCCCTTTCCTCCATCTCCCTTTGCCGCTCTAACCCCCAGCCATGGCACTCTCAGGTCACGCGCTTCCTCAAACAATGCTCCTGAACCGCCGAGCACCTTTGGCACAAATCTTGCTCCTTTGCTGATTTCCTCCACTTTAAATTTAAATTACCTCTTACTGCTCTGCCCTTGCCCAAGCCAAGCAAATTTTCTTAAAATTTCTCATCATCTCCCAAGCATCCAGCCCCCGTCACCTCTTTGTCACCTTTAACACTCTCCTCTCCCCGCCCCTACCTTCCATCCCACCCTCTATCTCCACTTCCAACTTTGCCTCCTACTTCTCATCCAAAATTATCTCTATCAGAAATGACATCTCCTCCACCTTGCTTCCCCCATCCTTCCCCAACTCTCCACCCCTCTTCCACCCAACCCCATTCCCTCACAACTTCTCAAACATCTCTCTCGCACTGCTCACATTTAGCCCTCCTTTTCAACCTTTCACTCTCGTCTGGCATCTTACCTTCATCTTTTAAGCATGCCCTTGTCTCTCCCATTCTTAAAAAAGCTAATCTGGACCCTACATCCCCCTCTAGCTACCGACCTATATCCCTTCTCCCCTTCACTTCCAAACTCCTTGAGCGCTTCATCTACAAACATCTCATCAACTACCTCACTGACAACTCGCTCCTGGACCCCTCCAATCTGGTTTTTGGCCCCTCCATTCCACTGAGACTGCCCTCACTAAAGTGACCAATGATCTGTTATCTTCCAAATCCAAGGGCCACTACTCCATCCTCATTCTTCTTGATCTGTCAGCTGCTTTTGACACCATTGATCATCCTCTTCTGCTTTAAAACCTATGCTGTTTTTCCCTCTACACCTCCTCGCTGGGTAACCTCATCAGCTCCTTTGGTTTCAACTACCACCTCTACGCTGATGACACCCAAATTTACCTCTCCTCCCCTGACCTTAACCTCTCTCTTCTGTTTAAGATTTTGCCTTGTGTTCCTGTCCATATGGATGGCCAAACGCCCCCTCAAGCTGAATATGGACAAAACAGAAATCATTATTTTTCCTCCCCCTAGCACTCACTCAAAACACACATGATCAGGCTAGCGAACCTCTTAACATCCTCACTGCATCCTACATCTATCCCTTCTTTTCCTTCCTTCCTTCCCTCTCTCCTCCACTCACACTAGCAGTCCACTTCCTTCCCCCTCCTTAGGTCTTCTGTAAGTTCACCCCTCCCACTTAGTGTGTTAGCTCACGTGAGCAGGGCCCTCCATTCTAGTGTTGTTTCCTTCTCCAACATTCCCCCCTCACTTCGTACCCGCATGTCACCCTCTGCTACCCTTTTGCCCTGTCACCACCTGGTTGCTCCCTCTCAAAGTTCTCACTGTGCTCTATCCCCTCCTCCATGATCTGTCAAGCTGGTCTGTGCTTGCTTCACTTTATAGTATTTTTGTGATATTTTTGTATTTATATTGTATTTTATTATGTACTATGCTGGCATTCCCTACCCTGTATGTCTGTACTGTATGTTACCAGAAGGGTTCACCAGGGCACGGAGTCTAACTATGGATGGACTTGGCTGCACCCAAACAGCAGGTCACAGTCCCAAGTGACCAAACTCGTATAAGGAGGAAACAGACCACCAAGAGATATTAGTAGAACAGGGACAACAGGTACAGATATGTCGAGAAGGTGAAACAGAGGTACCCCCAGGCAGGACAAGCAATAGAGAGAGCTGAAGGCTAAAATTACCAGTACAGAACTGGAACGATAAAGAGCAAAGGATCACAATACCAGTACTAGACTGGATATAAACAGCGCAGGGAGAGTAGCTCAGAACAAGACAGGACCAGAATACCGGAGGGGTACAGGTACAGCTCAGAACCAGAAAGGGACTACCAATATAGACTGGAATAATAACTGGTGCACATGGAAATAGCACAGAGAGAGTTACTAGTACAGGACTGGAGTTTGCTAGAGGTGCAGGTGGAGTAAGCACAGTGATTAACCAGTTCAGGACTGGATTATGCATGAGGTGCAGATGGAGTAAACACAGTAATTAACCAGTTCAGGACTGGAGTGTACAATAGGTGCAGGTGGAACAGCACATGTAAAAGCACAAGGCTGGATATAAACTGACAATACAAATACTAAGACAGGGGCTTGCACACATCAAATGGCAGGTAACTTCACTTACACCAAGAACAATAATCAAGGCAAGGCAGGAATCCAGGGCACACAGGAGAGTCACGGCAGGGAAACTAAGGGCACTCAGAATCAGACACTAATATAGCTGACAGTAGGCAAGACAGACCACAAGGATGCCAGGAGCAAGAAGCTAGAACCTGAGACCAGCAGGGAGGCTATCAGGTGGCAGATATTTAAAGGGAGAGCCACATCCCCATTGGCTGCTGAACAGACACAGCCAAACACTCAGCTAGGAAATCCCAGCAGCAGGGTAATCAGCCAGGATCCCTTGTAAGAAGGAATGCTGCAAGGGAAACCAGGACCGGAATTCCCTGCTACAGTACAAAACACAATTACACGCTTCTGCCATATGCATTGTGTAAAACTGTATTTTGTTTTTGTATTGCACTGCGGACACCTTGTAGCACCTTATAAATAACGATAATAATAATAATATTCACTGCTATGAATTTAGTACTTGTATGTCTCCTTTCTGACCAGAAATGACACAAGCAACTACTAAATTCATAGTAGTAAATAGCAGAACTGCAGGCAGACCAGAAAGTAGACAAGGAGACGTACTACAAAATGCCGCTTTCTGCTGTTCAAGTTGCCTGTCTCCTTTCTGGTCCTCATTTTTAAAGGTTTTAAGGCATTATGTTCAAAAAATTAAGTCCCCTTAATGTTTTGCAGCCAATAAGAGATCCTCTTTAGGCTGACTGACAGTTGCTCGCCAGGGCAGTCCCTGTAAATTCAAGGCACATGTGAAAGGCACCTGAGAATTTCCCGGGTTATAGGTGGAGTTATAATGCAGCTTTTTTTTTTTTACTCAGAATCTTGCCCAGCAAAAACCCGGGTTGAAGATCCCATGTTTTCCAAGGGTGGTTATATGAAAGTGGTATTAGTGTCAGAATCCAGCGATGTTTTCCTTTAGTACTATTTTTCTATGTGCAATTTTGTGTTTGAAAGGGTTACACACTGTTATGACTATAGCGAAAGCTTCAGTTTTACAAAAATGTTTTAAAGAAATAGAAAAGTTAATCAATTTCTTTCTTTCTTTCTTTCCTTCTTTCTTTCTTTCTTTCTTTCTTTCTTTCTTTCTTTCTTTCTTTCTTTCTTTCTGGAACTTCCCAGACCCACTTTATTTTTTCTGACTTGTACAAAATGACAGCAGTTCAGAATTCTGGATCGGTATGAAGGGCATGATTATACTATATATTATAATCCCAGAGGGAAGCCATAGATGCATGCAGGGGGCTGGACTTAATGGCGCAATTTATGCAAATTGCATCATTAAGCCCTGCCCCTGACTATCAATCACCCCTTTTCGGGGTTTCATAGGGATGGGGGTGGGGCTTGATGACACAATTTGTGTCATCAAGTCCCTCCCTGTCCCTAGCAACATTAGTAAACTAGTGTTGCCAGGCAAGGGGGCAGGACTTGAGGACGTGGTTCCATGGAAACCACGAGTCTCAAGTCCTTTGCAAGAGATTTGCCGGCTCTCCCGGGATACCGGGAGAACTGCCCGAATTTCTGGAGTCTATCGGAATGACGGCAACTATGGTCTTACTTCTTAATTTCTGATGGCCCACAGGCCCATGGCAATTTGGTAACACAGAAGACACATATCCTAGATCTCTAAATGATTAGAAAAAACTCTTGATGTATTTAAAATTGAAAGCAATTATGTTTGGATTTTTTATATAAAAAAAGAGACATTCATTTAGTAATCTTTGCTTCCATTAACTCCACCAATGCCAATGGGCTGAATCCAGAATAAGGTGGTTTATAGTAATTTAAATGTAAATGAACCTGCAATTATGAATATAATCATTGCAATTATTCTAATGATATTCCAGACAATATTTATAGCCATGATTTCATGACCATCTTAGTGTATTCAGAAAGAGCATTTTCATTTGGTATGACAAAATATATATATTATTTTATTTTATGATCTGTCTTTGAGTACATGATGCCAAGTGATGCCAGCTGGCATGGGCTATAGATGTCACTCACTGAATCCCGGATAGCATGCTGAAGTAAATCCCTTCTAAGTGAACTAGCAAGAGTATGTCTATATAACTTTAAACATGCTTGATTGGTCCTCCAAGACATGTTAGATAGCTGGCAAGTCCTATATAGCAGAACATTTGTTTCCGTTCCTGATATTTACACTTTTGTCACTTTTTGCCAAGGTTGGTAATTAAACTTAATGTATTCTTCCTGTCAAAGCAGATGTATGATATCTGTCGAGATGTGAGGATAAGAACAATTAATAGGATTGGCATGTGATAAATTGTAGTATATTAGGTGTTGGAACAGTATGTTAATAGCAATTTCAGAGAATCTCAGTGTCTGTGTTCATTGAGCATATGAGAAAATACCACACCCTGACTAAAACAATGTACCTTAATACATTAAACAAGAAAGACAGACATATATTTGGTTTCACTCGCTTGCCTATTAAAACAATAATAGGTTATAATAATAATAATAATAATAATAATAATAATTATAGTAATAATAACAATAATAATAATAATAATAATAATAATAATAATAATAAGTTGGACTCATTTTTTATGTGCCAAATTCTTAGTAGCTCAGACATTGGCTGACTAACTAGTGTAATTACTTACTTCTATAGCTACAGAAACTTCATATATGCAAAGTATAATACACACAGGCTATACATTCCCAGAGGTAACAGATGCGAATGCGACAATAAATGTCCATCATAAATGTCCAAGATGACAGGGATAAAAAAGTAATATGTCAGGGTATCCCCACCAGTTTCTTCACAGCAGGCAAAAACATTAAGAGCCTGTTATTATCACTGCTCTCTCTCAATACAACAACCTCTGCTGCATTCCTGGTGCTGCATGCAACAAAGATCTGCAAAACCCATGGGCAGCACAACGGCTCAAGTGGTTAGCACTTCTACCTTACAGTGCTGAGGTCATGATTTAGATTACAGTGAAACAGTGTACTAATGAATAATGTATACTAAGGGCCTGATCCAGACCTACGCCCACTGTCGCTAGGACGGCGGGCGTAAGCGTAAGCTACGCATGCGCCGGGCAGATGTTGCCCGGCGTTGCTACGGCAATGCCCGATCGTGGATCGGGCGTCCGTAGCAGCGTCGTAGGGACGCTGGAGGGGACGTCCCCCAGCGTCCCTACGTTCAGGTTAGGGGGAGTGTCGGGGTAAGTGAACGCCGATACGCTGTGCTTTAGTAAGCACAGCACATCGGCATAGGTCTGGATCAGGCCCTAAGTGAGAACACTGTTTAAAATAGATTCAATGAATTTCAATTTATTTAAATATATTTTAAAGTGACTGGATGGGTAAAACGCTGCTCATTTATTGCAAAGGAAATAAATGACTTGGGCAGAGATAGTATTGTGCAACCTGTTGTGACTGTAAAATCAATAGACAAGCTTTCATAATAGAGCTGGATAAATACACCAAGACAACATATTGGTTTAGGTTTCCCTTCCCACGATCATTTGTCAAATTCAATAAAGCCTAAATATAGTTAAAGATGATCCAGGCCCCCCCAGAGCCCATATGCTATGTGTAATGAAGAGAAGCTCAGGGGCTGAAAAGACAAGGGGAGACACATGCTAAGGAAAATTCTCTATGCTTATATAGCTCAGGCTATAGAACACTTTCCTAGTATTCATAACATAGTGCGTAGGATTTTTATTTCTCCTTTTAAATGAAAAGTAAATAAAATAAGGGTAAACTGATGCTTTAACTACTAAAACCTCATGCCTCATGCACAATGGGGATAATTGCTAAACCTCTGGGAGTGGATGTTATCTGAAATTCTAAGAGGTTTCAATAAATATCATTATATATCAGATGTGATGGCTACATAGTCTATCATGTAAGGTCTTAATCCTAAACCCTATTACTTATAAGTTTTAATGCAAGTTGAAGTTATTTTGTCATAGCTGTCTAGTAATAATAAATGGGAGAGCTGGCAGCTGTTGGGCAAGCCCTTACTCTATGATTAGCATGCCTTCTTCCCAGGGGATCTGATCCACACGGAGTGCATGCACAGTACCATTAACTGCAAGCTTCCATACATAGTGTATGGAAGACTGCAGACATTCCCAATAAAGAAAATGGTCCAAAGAAACTAACACATACGAATAACTAAGATAACTAACTCAAAAGTTATACACTCATCTCTTACTTAATATTCCAATGATATGAAATAACAAAGGACTGGACACAGGCTTCCCCGGCGCTTGATACGTCCCATGCAGGCAAATCTCACAGAGATTCGATCCATTGACTTAACTTTAAAACTTCAGCACCATCCTCACTTAAAACAGCAGCATTGTTGAAGTCTAGATTGTATGGAGGGCACTTAGCATTGCCCTGACTGTGCTATTACTACACTTCTCCCCTAATACATAGTTTAATCACTCTCTGCATCCCGCTCCACCCACCTATATAAAATATAATGTGTGGGTAAAATAAGACAAAAATTTGTAGTGAGTTAGTGAGTCTTACGTTTTGTGAGCAAAGGAAAGCTCTTTATTTAGTCACAGATATGATTAATGAGCTGGAAATTGTTGCATTGTGAAGATGACGTGGATTGGAATTCTCAGTGTGAAGCAGGGTGTTCAGAGGTACAAAGAATGTGTTTAGCACATTGATGCCCGTGCTGGTAAACAATGTGACTGAAAGATTAAAGATGGAACATTAGTGTCTCCTGTTTATTTCATAACAATGCAAAATTGAGCAAATATTTTAACAAAAAGGATTTAAAGCAGGGTTGCCAACTTTTTACTCTCAGAGGGAATAAATAGATGCTGGTATGAGGGCAGGGCTTAATGAAGCTATTTATGCAAACTGAGTTATTAAGCCCCACCCCCTGTCCAGCACTACTGTAATTCATAATGTTTCTAAGGGTGGGAGGGGCTTGAGGATGAAAATTACGTCATCAAGTCTCAGTAATGAGAGGTACTTGAGGGAGAATTACCTGCTGTCCCGAGATAGAGGGAGAACTGCCCATATTTCTTGAGTCTCCCAGATATTCCAGGAGAGTCGGCAACTCTGATTTAAGGTTATGAAGACAGTCCAAGGAATGTCACTGCTTTAGTATGGAATGCTAATGTGTTTTTTAATAGTTTGTTGAACAGCATAGATTGGTTGGCGTTCTGGCAATGACTTACACCAGTGATTAAAATGTTGATTGGGGGAATACCAGGAACAGGTAAACGTTATACAGAATTACAATCTCAGAAAGCTTTTGTCATAATTTCATATACAAAATGATAGGGACAGGTGTTAATAGTATGGACAAAGAAACAGAAGTCTAGTCAGACCACGACATCATACCTGAATAATCTCCAGTATCGTACACAACTCACTGCAATTCAAGTCAATAAGCAAAACACAATACTAGTAATACACCAATGGCCTTGGTAACTCTGGTAACACTAGGACAAACATGGGTAGGATCTAGTAAATAAAAGTGCGGTATTTACAGGATAAATAAATGATAGTTTAAAAGTAAAGCTGGTCAGTATCTGATTTCCTGTAAGTTTTAAACTCTGGATCTGTTACACCAATTTTAAGAGATTAAAAAATAAATAAATATAGATCTACTACTATAAACATGCCTAATGTTAAAATACCAGGAGGCTAAAAAAAAGTCTTCTACAACAGCATATAGGAACATTGGGCCGGACCCAGACGGTTGTTACAGCCGGCAGCATAGCGGGGAGTGCACACCCCGTGCACTCCTCACCGTCAGTAGTAATTCTGGGCACTTACGTGTCCAGATTCATACACTAACAGTTACGATCAGGTTTGCGGCCACATCGCTAATCGTAACGGGGCTTCCCCCGCCCCATCCCCTAATTAGCATGTCTATCTCTGCCTTTACAGCGGAGATACGACATGCGTACTGGGAGGTAAAGCCCCCTTTTCATAACAGCCTGCTTACGTATTGTACGTTACGTACGCCGGCCCTTACGCCGTCGTAAAAAGGTTGTGCGCATGCACAAACAAAATGTACATTATTCCCCTGGTGGCCGTTCTTCAGGATCCAGCCCATTGTCAATACATCAGCAAACATCACATTACATGTATTGGGTGATCCTTACAATAGAGACACAATAAAAATGTTCATGTCATCTTTAAATGTTCCAGGATGTCATTATGAATCACATTTCATAGGCTATAAAAATGATTTCTTCTTGCGTTTTTCTTGTTTTTCAGTGTTTATGAAATAATGATAGATTTATAAAATAGAAAATTATCTCCACTAGTCAGAACAAAGTACTCAATAATTTTGATAATATTAAATCCAACCTAAATGTTGGAACATAATCCATCCTGAACTTTGCAACCCGAACCTATGCCCAATGCCGTAGCCGTATATCTGCATTCCTTGGCATGGGGTATACTTAGAAAAAAATGTGTATGCAATTATAGCAATCCAGACCCCAATGCAAGTTACTGCTGCATCCACTTGCGTTATTAATATATATTCAGACATAGCGCATATAAAGACATGGGGGATTGGTCCTTGAATGCAAGATTAAATGAAGTAAAGAAAAAATACCTTATTACATAGTTTAAATTAATCATTTATAAAAAGAAAATAAGAAAGAAGTCATATGCTATGACACAAGGTCTATTAGAATACATCAGCAGGAGTAAGACTCGATGGTTTTAAAATCCTAGGTTATATGTTCAAAAAATACTTTTTAAAATAACAATTAATCGTCAACAGGTCTTTAGGGGACAGTTCAGTGTATTTAAAGGTATGTAGATTTATTTATTGGGAATGAGGAAATTTATCTTTTTAAAAGGGTAAATGATTTTTAGAAGCGGGTTAATTTATGATGATGTGGGTGATATTGTGTGGGGGTTATAGAAATCATCTTTGTATTGTTAACACGCTCACCAAGGTGCATTCAATTTTTTATTGCGGTTAAAAAAATGATTTGTGTATTTTATGACACTCACAAAGATCTTTTTGTTGTATGATGGTTAATAGGATGCAGTCTGTATTATATGGCAATCAATAGAGTGCAGTGTGTATTATATAGAGGTCACTAGGATGAAGTCTATTGTATAGCGATCAGTCATTTTTTTTTGATAACCAGTCATGTTAGTATCAATTGATCTTGCTTTCAACAATACTAAACATCACAAGGTATGATGATAATATTCATCAACTCTCAGTTGTGGCAAAGCAGTTCCTTATCCAAGCAACAACCCCTTTCCTCAGATCTGCAAAAATAAATACAGGTATACAAGGAAGATAGTTCAGTGGCTATAGGCTGCCACTTTTTTTTAGAGGGGAGTAGGAGAATAGGACCGGGGCATCACTTTTGTTGTTCCCTTTCCATATATAGTGTCTACTTCTTGTGTTCAGTTCTTTCAACATAATTCCATATTTATTAATACATACTTTTTCATGCCTTAACTTGATTAACTTGTCCTGATCTGTATTTTTAAACTGTTTTTAACTTGTCGTTTGCCAGCACTAGCAGCTGCTCACTGATGATTGTGAGGTGGAGGCTGCAGTGTAGAGGTAAACTGTGCATTTGCCTTAATGCAAAGAGGGGTGAAGTTTATTGAAGGAAATACCTACAGAAGATTTGAAAAGGATTTCCAAAAGATGCAACCAGAACAGTCCACCAAAGACCTAGTTTATTTGTGAGTGGATTTTATTTACTTCATGTAATGTGTTATTTTTTTATACATATGACTACATCTTGATTTAACCAATAGCCCCTACATATGTATAAGGTGCTGGTCTTTGCTTATTGAAGATGAGACTTCTTAAAAACACTAAGAAAGTGTGATGATTATTATATATATATATATATATATATATATATATATATATATATCAGTATTGCTTGTAGTGACGTTGTCCATTCAGCATAGCATAGGGAGGAAAAAGGAAGCCATCATAGTGTAATATGTATAAAAACAACTTTTACTCAAAAAAACATAAAAAAAATGGCATGCATACCACAAATAAGAATAAACAAGGCATACAATGTCTTATCTGCCTGACAGAACTGCAACTCCTGTAGCTCCTATTCCAATCCACTTAGAATATAGGGTGAAGGTATATACAGATCCCGATCTGTATTTATACAGTTCTGAAAGTAAGGAAGTGCTCATGTATCTGACAAATGTTATGCCGTGGATCTTCTGTCATACGGAATTAAGTTCCATACAATAGGAGAACCATCCAACAGGGCAGACCCTCCCCTCCACCCACCAAAAGTACACAAGGTGAGAGGGGGTAATGTAAGTTTTACAGTATAGCGTCTTAAGCTTTCCGCGTGGATCAGCGGTTGTATGAACCACTGATCCACACAAGAGACTTAAGGCTGCCTTATGACAGTGTAACTGAGCTAAAGTCTACACAAGAGATGGGAGTCACAGGGGAGTTCACTCACCTCTGCCGTGCGGACTTCCTGACCTCTGTGTGTGCGGTAAACGCACAGAGGCATGAATGCAGCCCAGTGATGTACCCTTTTTAAGTTATTCATTTTACCTGGTTGTATATATATAAAAAAAAATAATATAAATATTCAGTATGATTACATGTATGTCAATTAAAAACAGGCAAACTACAATTACAATAACAATCACACAAACCATGTGTTCCCCAAATGAATATGGCAAAATTGTCTTTAATGTATATAACTGCCAGTTAAAATCCAGTTAGAGCTAAGCAATTCCATCTCTCCATGCAGTAAAGAAAATGTCTACAGTCTGGAATGTAATGTGCAATCAATAAACAAAAAACACAGCCAAGTTACACAAAGCAGGTTTGACAAATACATACCAAAAGTGAAGTGTTAGACTGGTTTCCAGAGTTGGGTGGCTTCAGTCCAATGTACGGAGATTTAATCCAATTATTTTAAATTTGTTCCGGCATTAATAAACATTGAAATGAATAATAAGTCTGGTATACAATGATTTTGTCACAGGGCTCCTTGTGTGTTATTATACAGCACATGTATTCTCAATGAAAAAATGAAGAATGTTAATCGATTTTTTTCTATCACAGATTTAAAGTTATGCCCAGTAAGGCCCAGATTCACACCACCGGATGTATAGCTTATACGTCTGTATTTTACCGATAGTTGCTACTGCGCATGCGTAGTAACAAGTTTACGTAATCTACGTATCGTTTTGTTACATAGATTGCGTATATGCAGTTTTAAAGACCACATATATGCAATCTACGTAACAAAACGAAACGTAGATTATGTAAAATAGTTACTACGCATATGCAGTAGCAACTATCGGTAAAATACAGACGTATGAGCTATACTTCTGGTGGTGTGAATCCGGGCCTAAGAGCGTTTAGGGATGCCTTTATTGACCACTCCCAGCAGCTGGATCTAGTCTGCACACTGTCCACACATGTTGGCCATCATGATTACACTATAAAGCAGCTGCGAGGTCAGTTACTTTCGTGTTCCGAGGTAGCAGGGAATGCTGCACTGTGTTTCCCTGGCGTGTGGAGCAATGACCTGAAACTTTGTTAACTATCCCGACTCTTGTTGCTACCTCTGTGGTGCAGTAACGTTAAAACGAAAAGAACAGCATTTGTCTCCACTCCTGAAGCATTGTCATAATCTTTACTTTGTGTGCAAAGTTGGTGACCAAGACAAAGAGGGTGTGGGGCTCTGGTCCGAACAGCCGATTTTCGAATCAGCCGATTTTCTCCCCAGCCAGTTGTGAAGTGCCTCGATGAGGCATAGCAATCGATCCATGGAGCACTGAAAGCTCTGTGTGCCGAAATTGTAAGTAAAAATAGTCCCTCACTCCTTTCCCTAATTCTAACCCTAACCCTCCCCTCTCACTACCCTAACCATAACCCTCCTTTCCTGGCAGCCTGACCCTAACACTCCCTTACTTGCAGCCTAACCCTAACTCACCATCTTCCGCAGCCTGACCCTAACCCTCTATCTCCCGCAGCCTGACCCTAACCCTCCCTCCCCTGCAGCCTGACCCTACCCATCCCTCCCCTGCAGCCAACCCTTTCTCCCCTACAGCCTGACCCTAACCCTCCCTACCCCGCACAGATAGTTTACTCGCCTAGTTCCGCGATAGCAGCGGCTGAGGGATATCAGTAAGTGTGAAAATGAATGGGTGAAGAATGCATACTCACCCATTCATTAAAAAAAGGATAATGTGGTAAGAATTCCAAAAAGGGACATCCAAAAAGGAACTTTCAGATGTCCCTTTTTTTCGGAAATGAGACTTTCTATGCGGAGAGTGTAACCGGACAAAGACTGGGTCCTTCATGTTTGCGGATCCAGTATGAGTTTCACTGTTTCAATGATTTGGGGGGACCCAAAGACCACTGCACAGACTGCTGATTTTGTCTGATGAACAGCACACTGTGACATACTGTTCGCCATGAGGCCTGTGCCTCACAGTAAAGAAATGCCTGTGCCAAACCCTCCAGAAAAGGTCAAACATGGAAAAGATCAAGAAAAAATGGAGTTTGCAGAACATTGTGCTGATCAAGGAAGTCTTGACGCAAAATAGGTTGAACTTGATGGACTTTTTTCAACCTCATCAACTATGTATATCAACTATGTATATCACTATGTATAACCTTTGAAGCTCCTGTCCATCTCCTGAACCACATTTATTTAACCAAGGAGATCTGAATGACCTTGATTTATTTTTCCTTGAAGATGGACTTTTGGTCTATTGCCATGAGTACAAAGCGAATGACATCTGTTCATCAATTCCTCTAGTAAGTAAGTTTGAAAATGATGCTGCTTCACAACAGCATAAGTTACCCTCAGTACCCATAACTCATGCTGTTGCTCTAAAGTAAACACATGGGAGCATGACACTTCTGCTGAATAATTTTAATTATAAGGAACACCGGTGGCATGTGGGGTGAGAAGGAAACCAGAGACTAAAAAACCATTAAGTTTGAAAGCAATGGCCAAAGCAAAGAGAAAAATGCCAGTACCCTCCTTCTTGATCCTAAGAAAATCTATCTACCTCCACTCAATATAAATCTTGCAAATAACTTTATCAAAGCACTTGATCAAAATGGGTTTATGTTTGCAGAAGGAATCTATGTACAGTTGGTTTGGTCCTCAAATACAGGAAATAATGCTCGATGGAAGCTTAGATGGTCTATCCTGCTGA
>WWET01005539.1:15434-30029 GCA_011038615.1 Limnodynastes dumerilii | reverse complement strand
TGCTGAAAAAGCTGTACTGGAGCCTCTCAAGCGCATTAGCCAGAATTTTAGATCTTCTTAAGGAACAACTACAAAGAGTTGGTGGACAATCTCTGAAAATCCTACAAGAGCATGGGTGTACTAAGTATTTGGACTTCTCCCCTGTCAATCTTGGGGTAGTCAGCCATGAATATGGCGAATGGTTCCACCAGGACATTTCCATAATAGAATTACATATCCTATCACCATGACCGACCTGGACACAGACTAACTTCCACACACAAATAGAAGAATGTTAAAATGTAGCTCCAGCATGAACATGATAAATTTTATTCATATTGCCTATAAAAACATCTCTGTGTTCTGTTTTGTGAGTGCGTTTCATCCTTAGTATTGCCATTTGTTAATATATATTCTGCACTATAGAATTGGTATCGCCATAAATAGTATGGACCTGGAAGTGGTGCCTAGGAGAATTGTTGCATGTGAGGGGAAATGGACACTGACTTCAGGCAGCCCTAATAACATATTAGACTAAATAACACTATTGTAAAAAATAACTAAAAAGGAAAAGTTTAACCTATAAGTTAATTTGAGCAACCACCATTTTGTGTAGTTTTGTTTGGAAGCATGTCTGGTATCAGTAACTGACAGGGGCTGTTTATTCAGAGAAGCTACTTTGCCTTAAGCAGTGCCTCCTAAGGTGAGTTAATTGTTCATTTAAAAACTCATGATATATGACCCTTTATAGGGACTCTCAGAAACAGGACCACCACAGCAGAAAGGCCTGGATAGTGCTGGTAGCTAATCATATATTTGCAGGTGTGTGTCACAAATGTTTCTGCATTTAATTTTACAGATAGAATGGTATAGTTAGTTACTGGTTAATGGCAGTGTCAGTAGGGCATTTTCTTTCCTTTAACGGTAACCTTTCATTGCGACTATCTATAGAAGAGATAGGCCATCTGTGGCACTCTAGGTGTTGTGAGACTACACGTCCCTTCATGCTTTGCCAGTTATCAGTTCTGCCTATGGTGTTGGAGCTTACTATGGATTGTCAAAAGCTGCCTATATCTGATCTATAGCATAAACAATCAGAGTATATATGGAATGATGAGCTAGTGGGTGTGGGGGAGTACAGAAGAGCAGTATAACAGGTTGGTGGCTGAAGCAACCCTGCCTCTAGTATTGTGCCATCTGTGACTAGATTCCCATGCAGCCTTATGACAGAAACAAATGTAACTGCTGCAAAAGTGGCTCAGCCCTAATTGTCCACAGCAGTAGTAATAATAATAATAATAATTTACTGTATGCTCCCACACTTCTCCACCCAAGCTCAGGAAACTCATTATGACTTTCAGTCAGCAAAGGGTGCAATTGTTACACTGGCAGAAAATCATAATATGTCACATGCTAATCACTTTCACAGACACAAACACTTATATTTCCTTTACTTAGTCTTTAGTGTAACAGATGTGTAAATGGAACCTAAAAGGTTAATTCTAAGTTTTATATAAGGATTATGCTTGTGTAACTGGCCTCTGTGCTGAGCAAACAATACTTTTTAAGCTCTCTAATTCTTGCAATCTAATACCCTGAGGCATTCTGGGGAAAGGAACAGAGCACATTCCATAACACACAAACCATGTTACACAACTAGGGGAAACAAGGTCAATATGTAGAAAGGGCACTGTTCTGTAAATTTAATTGGACACATATCTCAAATCTGTTGATTAAAATTAGCCCTAGAGGGTAAGTGACGATATAGTTGTTAGCAAACACCCATCTCAATAAGGGAAAATGACTGTGATGAGTAAATTAGTGACTCGCCCTTTCCTTTAACACTTGTATAAGATGACATAGTTCTTCAGCTTACATCTTTATGTAATCTTTTCTTGACTTAAATGTAAGAGGAATATCATTATATTTCTCA
Source organism: Limnodynastes dumerilii (assembly GCA_011038615.1). Taxonomy (NCBI): domain Eukaryota; kingdom Metazoa; phylum Chordata; class Amphibia; order Anura; family Limnodynastidae; genus Limnodynastes; species Limnodynastes dumerilii. The sequence continues at coordinate 28,117 of WWET01005539.1, read as the reverse complement.
TTATTTTGAACAATAATGTTGAATTTACTCCAGTACAAGGAATCAATTTGTATTAAACAATTCTTCAGCACCGGGCAGTTCTGAGTGATTGGCACTGATTGGGTGGAATTATACAGCAGTCCAAGCAACCAAAATTGTCTATTTTTCAGACAGAAGCGCAGCAAAAATGAGCACTGCGCATGGTGAGATCGGGAGCGGGCACAGGAAGATGGGCGCCAGTGTACCCATCCGTCTGCCTGTGTATCCAACTGCCCTGCACCTGTGGAACTGGGGGTTCCACAATATTTAAATGAGAAAAGGGGCGTTTTTCTCATTTAAATACTCATTTACACTATTCCTGGGATGGTGCAAGCATAAGGAGCAGCTCACAGAAGCTGTAAATAAAAAAGGTAATTAGTTACAATAAAAAAAACTGTTTAAAAAAACAAAACATTTTTCAAAAATAAACCCTAACGCCACCCCCACCCCCACCCCGCCGCTACAACATAACAAAACAAATAAATAATACCAGCCTGACAGGGAATGCTGATGCTTGTAGAACAGGACCCGCAGTGCCATATAAATGGCCCTATATTCTCAGTAATACTGTACAGTGCCGCCAATAATTATGCCAAAAAAATGCCCAAATGTAGGAAAAAAAAATAAAAACATACATATCTGCTCTGCTGGGGGTCCAGTCTTATACGCTTTTAATCCAGGAGGGGGCTTGGCAAAAAAAAAAACCTTCTTGGACGTTGCAAACTCTGGACATCCCAGCGCTAATGACAGTATCACTGTAATTGGGGCACATTTCTACCCTTTGCCCAGTGTCAGAATTGTGTGGACAAGAATTTAGACACTGGCCAAAAGGATATAAATACGCCCCGATGAATAAAGAAACACGCACCTCTGAATAGTATGTTTTAGCGGATCCGCATTGCGCATCCGCTACAACTCTGAATCCAGTCCCATGTCTGTAGTATTCCTAATCCTCCCCTTAGTGCTGGAAGGTTATTATGGCTTTAAATAAATTCACACAATAGAACACTCCTAGGATAAAGATAACTGAAACCAGCTATAAGAAGCAAATGCATGAATGCAATAGAATATAAATGTGATCTTGATAGAAGACACATATCACAGCAAGAAATTTCATTGGCTGAGGTTACAGTGCCAGAAAGCTGGTAGTAAAATAACATTTTTAATAAAATAGTTTAAAAGCAAAATTAAATAAAAGTAAAACAAAAAGAAAACAGCAAAGAAATGCTGTTAAATTAAAAACAGAGCTATCTGGTAAGGAAACAGAGCAGAAATTGTGGTCTACTACTGAATCAGTTTGGATACTTGCTAGATTTTCAATTTTAGAATATATTATAACAACAGGAAAGATGTTAATATTATGTTGCAAAATACATATGGGCCATTAATCTTATACCTGGTCATTTGAGTGCCACCATTTTCTTGTAGTCCTATTGAGCACAGGTCATGCTGATACCTTTATTTTCATAAAGACAAAATTATTTTGAAATCTATTCTTTATACTATTACCCCACAACCCACTGGCCAGGGCTTGTTATAAGTGCCCTAATGCTACTATAATATATATTTATATATTACACTACACAACCTGGACTGCTTGTTTCCTGTGGGAGGAAAATTAATAGGCTTATCCTGGTTCCAACTGGCCTGGGGATAGTAGGAATCATAGTGGGGGACCCCATGTTTTGACTCTTTCCTGAAGGGTTATCCAGACCACTCTGCTAAAGCCTTGAGTTGATTACTTTAAAATTGTGGTAACCCTACACTACACATAGCCATATATTGGGGCAACCAGCTTAGGAACCAATACTTGTGCTGGTTACAAATATAGGCAGACCACACCCACAGCTGAAAGGGAAATCTTTTTTTTTTTTTAACCAGTTTTAAAGAAATATCAAGAGCATGTTACAATATCAGCCCAGTATATCTAGCTTTAACTGGAAATACCAGAATGAAGATTTTACAGCTTTTTATATTTGAAACTGTTACTTTACAGAGATTTTAAGGCGGTTTCTAATAAATCCCATCATCTGAGAATCTTTGGAATATATAGCATACACACACAACAGAAGTTCAAAACCACAGTTATATAACACCATAAATTTTCAGTTCACTCTGCAGAATAACTGATCGAGGACACACTATGGGCCTGATCCAGACCTACATGCCCTCCCCCGTATGTGTAAGATCAGCCAGGTTTTGTCATTTATGTTCTAGTCCTGGCGTAATTACACTCTGCTACGCCGGCTGAAGTTAGGGTAGCCTTCAGCCTGCGTAACAGAGTGTAATCACACCAGGACAGGGGGAGTGCATAGATGATACACTGAGCGTTAGTACAACATCGTAGGTCTAGATCAGGCCCTATGTTGCTGGGACCCTAAACATTTTCATTATGGAGTTTGGTGCTGTAGTGTGTCACACCTAAGCATTACAATCTTATAAATAAAATAATGTACTATGTAGTGTGTTAAATAGTATAAAAGGTGAGATATTTATCCTATTTCACAGATGACACTGAAAAAGTCCTCAAATTAAACAAAAACAGATAAATCACAAACTATAGTCCATATATATAATAAATATACTGCTGTTGTGATGCATTAAGTAATTTTGATACATGAATCACCCCTATGGCAGTCATCTAGGATGAGGTAGATGAAGCACTTGTGTAAGGCTGTAATAACTTTAAATTTGGACATCATTATATTGGATCTCTCTTTCTGTTACTGTGGCCATATCAAGTCCTGGCAAAGGATGCATACTTGAGGGCACCCTTGCTACATAATAAATCCCATCATCTGAGAATCTTTGGAATATATAGCATACACACACAACAGAAGTTCAAAACCACAGTTATATAACACCATAAATTTTCAGTTCACTCTGCAGAATAACTGATCGAGGACACACTATGGGCCTGATCCAGACCTACATGCCCTCCCCCGTATGTGTAAGATCAGCCAGGTTTTGTCATTTATGTTCTAGTCCTGGCGTAATTACACTCTGCTACGCCGGCTGAAGTTAGGGTAGCCTTCAGCCTGCGTAACAGAGTGTAATCACACCAGGACAGGGGGAGTGCATAGATGATACACTGAGCGTTAGTACAACATCGTAGGTCTAGATCAGGCCCTATGTTGCTGGGACCCTAAACATTTTCATTATGGAGTTTGGTGTTGTAGTGTGTCACACCTGGGCATTACAATCTTATAAATAAAATAATGTACTATGTAGTGTGTTAAATAGTGGATAGTGTGGATAGTTCACAAATTTCAAAGCTAATAGTAGGCTGAATTGGGGAGGGTATTTCCCCGATCCTCAGGAGTTGTTGGTAGTAGCACCCAGTCCTCCTTGAAAAGTCGTATAGGACTTCCACTATAGCACAAATGGTATATTTGGTGGCCACCTTCCGTGGTGCAAAGATGAATGAGTCTCTTTTGATGCGGTCCACATAAACAACGCTCCGTCCCCTAGCCCGGCGATTCAGTATCACCACTGCCGTATCAATTTGTGCAATGTTCGATCCAAGGTGCAAGATGCAGTAAAGTGCAAGTGCAGCTGACGAATAAATGTAAACAGCTTCCCACGTGTATCCTCGTTCTCTTACGCGTTTTGTCTGACCCGCAGACTTTATCAAAGCATTGCTTATTCTTACTGCAAATTGTGATAGCAAAATGAGTGGGAAATCTAAGCAAGAAAGAAAAAGCATTTAAAATAAGAAAGTGTACAGAACAAACATGAAAACAACTTTATTTTTGGTAAACAGAAGTGACGAGTTCAAATAAAGCTATTATCGCTTCATTCAGTCTTATTCACCTTTGTGCAGAAGTTTATGGGGGGCAAAACACAGTCTTTGCCACCCAACAAAAATTATGTGGGGCAACTGCCCCCTCTGCCCCTCTCTGGTTCCTTCACCCCTGAAGGCATCCAGTAGATTGCCACACTCAACAGTTATTATTCCATTTTCACATCTAATTGCATATCCCTAAGTATTATTTATTGCATTTTTTTCAGGGCAGTAAGACAAAAACTGGATTTTAACTATAAACAGAAACCAAATATTTATGTATAGATATCGGCGCTAGAGGTACAGCAATACATATACAACCTATATTTGTTAACTTGTGTTCAAAAGCAATAGTTCCCAAAAATTTGAATTTCAAGCAACTTTCAACAAATGTTTTAATGATGGTTGAGAGGTACTCACGGTCCCCCAATATAGAAAGTTCTTTCTTTCCATTGATAAATGAAATAAACAGTCTTTCAAATAATATTTGATAAATGAAATAAACAGTCTTTCAAATAATATTTAGAATATCCATCTTCTCTATACGGTCTTCTTTCTCTTTCTTCATAACGGTGGTCATCATAATGATGGCGGTTGTAATCATTTTCATATCGTTGTTCTCTTCTCTGGTTTTTTTGATGATGATGGTATTCATAATCTCGTCTTTCTTCATATCTATTCGTTTCATGATACGGGGTGTAATTGGTTGTTTGGTGTTCTTCCTTCCAATATTTCTCTTCCCTTTTTCTCTGTTCATTTTCATATCGATCTCTAGATCTTCCTCTGACATCTCTATGATGTCTCTCATCTCTTCCTCGATTCTGATTGTGATAGTAAGAGGGTGTGCTTAAATATCTGTTTTCCCCCCTTTGTTCTTGCTGAGGATAATTAATCTCCTTATTTCTTTGTGTTGATCTCTCCTGATTTGGTCTTTTGGGATACATAGGAGCCATATATTCCTTTCTCCTTGTTGACATCTGCCATGTATCCTTATTTTGTTGATGGTTATTTCCTTCCTCCTGATTTCCATTGTTACTGTGACGTATCTCCATGTTTTGTAGATTTCCCTGTTGTATAGGAGATTCTGATTTTTTCGTTTTATCCCTCCAGAATTTCTTCTGTTTTTGTTTGATATTCTCTTTTTCATGTTTGTCAATACGATTTTTAAAAATATTTTCCATAGTTGGATATTCGCTAGTATTTGTGAAAGGTTCTAATTCTTTTTTTACTTGTTCAACTTCTCCTTCAATTTTTTCAAGGTATTTTTACGATTTTTGATGACCAATCTCATCAAAGCTAGAGAACATTCTTCCAAAGTTTTTTTCCAATCTCTAATAATATCCCTATCCTCCATGCCATAAGAAGGATCTTTACAAACAATTAACCCCTGTGGTATTATATTATGCATGACATATTTTTCCATTGAGATTATTTTCCACCAGATATTACTTTCTTTAATTAAGATTCTTTCCATTTTTCTCATGATTGTTCCCAAGTTTTCTCTATGTTGTTCAGTGACAATAATATTATTTTCAAAAATATCTGATATTAAATTATTGCGTTCTTCCCTATACGAGAACATTATGCTGCAGGTATATTCAGACAAATGGATTACAAAAATGTATGTACAAAAGAGACTTTTTCTGATAATACCTGCGCTAGATTAATCAGACACTCCTGCCCGAGGATCAGTATTTTTTTCCTTTACTTCCACTGGAGCATAAGAAATATACAGTTAAGCGGGATTTTAACCCACGTGGAAGGAGAGGGGAATAAGGAAGATTGAAAGACTACACTTTATATAAAAAGGCATTTATATAACATATCAAATGTGAGTGGAAATCTGTTCTGCACTCTAAAGTTTATTGTTTAAGGATAAATGCACTATAGTGCGATTTGTATGTCTTACATATGCACGGGAACCGCATAAAGAGATATAAGGAGTAGATATATAGAAGCCCCTAAGTCCTAATTGGAGAAGGATCAGAGGAATATACTGAAGTGATTCATCTATATCTTAAGGCATACCTATACTAAAATAAATGTGAGTGTGATACATCCTTTGATCTAATTGAATTTTAAAAGGTTAATGCACTATCAGTCCTTTCTTTCTCTCCTTTTCTTATATACCAACGACATGGAGAAATAATAAGAAGCCGTACCTGTTAAAAACAAATGGAGGATACAAAAAAGAAACAACACCACAGATTTTGAAAGACTGTTTATTTCATTTATCAACGGAAAGAAAGAACTTTCTATATTGGGGGACCGTAAGTACCTCTCACCCATCATTAAAACATTTGTTGAAAGTTGCTTGAAATTCAAATTTTTGGGAACTATTGCTTTTGAACACAACTTAACAAATATAGGTTGTATATGTATTGCTGTACCTCTAGCGCTGATATCTATACATAAATATTTGGTTTCTGTTTACATTTGTAATTTCTGTAGCGGTTTGTGGATTCCGCTATTGTGTATAGATAGGTTGCAGGAGTGTCTGATTAATCTAGCGCAGGTATTATTAGAAAAAGTCTCTTTTGTACAAGGATTTTAAATATAAATTTTTTTCTATGAACCCACAATTACAAATTTACAGAGGTAAGAACTACCTGCAAAACTAAGGTCTTTATTTACTAAACATAGATGACTTTATTTCCATCTGCCAATGGCCGTTTTCATACAAAAACAGTTTTTGTTGCATAAAAACAAAATTATTTATGTTAACAAATTCACAATCACCAACAATTTCAAGTTATTGTGAATGTGGGCTGGCACTTTGTATCATTTACAAAGACTTGGAGCAGAGTTTGTCACTTTAAGGAATTCTAAAGGAATTCTAGCAGTCTCCCGATATACCTTACTCTTCCTTCTCCTAATAGCTGCCCTTACCCCCTTCAATGCCAACTAAGGGACATTTTTATGAGGCCCCTAGTCTCTACTTCAAATACCATCTGTGTAGGTACCATCTTGACAAGAGAAATCTTATCCTAAAACCCTCCACTGACGTCACTTTCTGATTTCTAGTAAGAAGAAAAAGTCCAGAAGGTAGAAGTAGAGTCTGGGGTCTAGGTTGTTCCGGGAGGCGTCTGGAATTCGCCTTCCAGAGGGTGGATACTGTTATATTCTGGACTGTCATTTCTGGTTATGCTTCTAGGGGCAGTCCTAGACTGATGATTCATGTGTGGACATTTCTGCTAGCTGCCCCTAGAGGCTGCTGTTGAACACTTTCCCTGAGACTAATTTGAATATCCTGCAACGGTATATAGCTCTGGCTATAAAAATCACATCATTCCAGAGCAAGGTATGGGTCATTATTTCCTGTTTCCTGTGCTGCTCGTTTGTTTGCTGTTTTCATGTGAACTTGTTTGGACATTTTTCATATTTCTACTATGGACTTTTTTGGACTCTTTTGGCATTAACACCCATCTTGGACACTATGTGCTTCTCACATTTGCCTGCTTCCATTGTTATCTGCATTCCCGGAATCTTTTCTACTTGTTTCTGCCTTATCTGCATTGTCCTGCATTATCTATCTTCCTGCAATAAACCTCACCAGTTCCTGAGCTACCAAGTTGTGTTGTTATAGCAATCATAACACACACAATAGGAGTTCCGGGTAGTGGTCTCATTCATCCATATGCACAATCCCTGTTGGGGGGTGTGGATAGTCATGCAGATGAAGGTAAGTGGGTGGCTGAATGCAGATCCACAGGGATGCAAATCTGAGCAGAGATAATAAGGTAGGGTTATGGACCCTATGTGTCCACAACTCCGCACATTAGAGGGAAGTGGCAGGGGAGTTAACTCCTCTCTCACGTGTGGATTTACAGGATTCTGTGCTTGTGGAAAATGCACCGAGGTCTGTATCAGGTCCATTGTGTTTAATGGCTAATACATGAGTTCTTCCCTTAAAGGGTTTAGACATTGCTGCTAATATCCTCCCTGCCTTGTTCCCCCAGTGGTAGTATTGTTGACACACAAAGTCATGGCCACAAACTGTTAATGTGGTCTGGTATTGATCAAGAACCCAGTGGGCTTGAATGTAACCTTGATAATGGTGATCTGTAGGACAATCTATGGACAAATTAAAGGCTGCCGTATTGTCCCCTCCTTGTTCCCAGCCTCCTATTACATAACTAAGGATGTGACCCCCTTATCACCACTTTAGATGCATTCCAAAACAGGGGACCGGATTCACAACTCTGTTTTATATATATATATATTAGCAATGAACTTATAAAAAGGCACGTAAATTAAAAAAAGCAAAGTTGTGAATCCGGTCCAGGATTATTTTATTCTAATGCACCAGATTATTGTCAAGATAGTCCCCCCAATGAGTGTGAGGATCATGCGATGTCAGGAATTTTAATGCTATTGTTATCAGAGCATGATCTGACACAAAATGTTGCTGTTTACTGGATGGATGAGACCAAACTATCTTCAATCAAAATGCAATGCAAGACAAAGGACTTGATCCACACCCTGCATGGTTCCTGAACGTGTAGGTTTGTTTAAATCCACATGAGGGAGGGGAATGAACTCCCCCTGTCACTCCCCTTTCTCGTGCATAAATAGTGTGACTTATGCTGCCATATAATACATAGTAAAAAAATAAACGTGATAGGGTACCTCTCAAATGAAGCGAGATAATAGTATCAGAGCGCTAAAACTTAGGATCAGCTACTGCCCATTCTGATCAATATAGAAATCAAAGGAAAAAATTCTGAGTAGCACTAGATACAAATATCACAGTGGACTTATAAAAAATTAAGACAGTTTATTACAACAATAAATAACATAAATTAACTTGAAATAGTTAATAGTGATCACTGTAAATTAGACATAAGCATGCTCTTATCGGTACGGTAATATTTGCAGAGATCCCAAATTGCAATAGATTATGCCACATCGCGGTCTGTATATAGGAACGATAAAGGCAGGATTCCAGGTATGGTATTGAAGACTGAGCAGTAGGAGATAGTCCCGAAAGTACCGAAGTGAGAGCCGGTGAAATGACAGCAATCAAGATCAACAGGCTGTCTCCTTGACACGTTTCATCGGGACTCTGATTTCTTCAGAAAGAAGTGAGCTAAGTAGAGAGAAAGCCCTCTCTTATACCCCACAATGATTGCATCCAGCTGTCGTTCATTAAAGGTCCACATAAAATTTTAAAAGAAAGGCACAGACAGTATAATTCTCAAGGAAATGACATGAACTGACATTAAGGATTTTTACCCGTTATCTATTTTTTATTTTTTATTTTTCATTTAAATTTTTAATTTTAATATTTTATTTTCATTTTCTATTATTCATTCATTCATTATTATTCCTTATTAATATTTTTGCAATAGGATGTTTATGTTGTTTAAGTTGGGTCATCTCTTGTATTTATTATTCAGTTTATGTCATTTCCTTAAGAACGATTCTGCCTGTGCCATTCTTTTAAAATGTAAACATTTTATGTAGACCTTTAATGAACGACAGCTTGATGCAATCATTGTGGGGTATAAGAGAGCGCTTTCTCTCTACTAACCTCACTTCCTTCTAAAGAAATAAGAGTCCCGATGAAACGCTTCAAGAAGCCAGCCTGTTGATCTTGATTGCTGTCATTTCACCGGCTCTCACTTCGGTACTGTCGGGACTATCTCCTACTGCTCAGTCTTTAATACCATACCTGGAATCCTGCCTTTATCGTTCCTATATACAGACCGCGATGTGGCATAATCTATTGCAATTTGGGATCTCTGCAAATATTACCGTACCGATAAGAGCATGCTTATGTCTAATTTACAGTGATCACTATTAACTATTTCAAGTTAATTTATGTTATTTATTGTTGTAATAAACTGTCTTAATTTTTTATAAGTCCACTGTGATATTTGTATCTAGTGCTACTCAGAATTTTTTCCTTTGATTTCTATATTGATCAGAATGGGCAGTAGCTGATCCTAAGTTTTAGCGCTCTGATACTATTATCTCGCTTCATTTGAGAGGTACCCTATCACGTTTATTTTTTTACTATGTATTATATGGCAGCATAAGTCACACTATTTATGCACGAGAAAGGGGAGTGACAGGGGGAGTTCATTCCCCTCCCTCATGTGGATTTAAACAAACCTACACGTTCAGGAACCATGCAGGGTGTGGATCAAGTCCTTTGTCTTGCATTGCATTTTGATTGAAGATAGTTTGGTCTCATCCATCCAGTAAACAGCAACATTTTGTGTCAGATCATGCTCTGATAACAATAGCATTAAAATTCCTGACATCGCATGATCCTCACACTCATTGGGGGGACTATCTTGACAATAATCTGGTGCATTAGAATAAAATAATCCTGGACCGGATTCACAACTTTGCTTTTTTTAATTTACGTGCCTTTTTATAAGTTCATTGCTAATATATATATATATAAAACAGAGTTGTGAATCCGGTCCCCTGTTTTGGAATGCATCTAAAGTGGTGATAAGGGGGTCACATCCTTAGTTATGTAATAGGAGGCTGGGAACAAGGAGGGGACAATACGGCAGCCTTTAATTTGTCCATAGATTGTCCTACAGATCACCATTATCAAGGTTACATTCAAGCCCACTGGGTTCTTGATCAATACCAGACCACATTAACAGTTTGTGGCCATAACTTTGTGTGTCAACAATACTACCACTGGGGGAACAAGGCAGGGAGGATATTAGCAGCAATGTCTAAACCCTTTAAGGGAAGAACTCATGTATTAGCCATTAAACACAATGGACCTGATACAGACCTCGGTGCATTTTCCACAAGCACAGAATCCTGTAAATCCACACGTGAGAGAGGAGTTAACTCCCCTGCCACTTCCCTCTAATGTGCGGAGTTGTGGACACATAGGGTCCATAACCCTACCTTAATATCTCTGCTCAGATTTGCATCCCTGTGGATCTGCATTCAGCCACCCACTTACCTTCATCTGCATGACTATCCACACCCCCCAACAGGGATTGTGCATATGGATGAATGAGACCACTACCCGGAACTCCTATTGTGTGTGTTATGATTGCTATAACAACACAACTTGGTAGCTCAGGAACTGGTGAGGTTTATTGCAGGAAGATAGATAATGCAGGACAATGCAGATAAGGCAGAAACAAGTAGAAAAGATTCCGGGAATGCAGATAACAATGGAAGCAGGCAAATGTGAGAAGCACATAGTGTCCAAGATGGGTGTTAATGCCAAAAGAGTCCAAAAAAGTCCATAGTAGAAATATGAAAAATGTCCAAACAAGTTCACATGAAAACAGCAAACAAACGAGCAGCACAGGAAACAGGAAATAATGACCCATACCTTGCTCTGGAATGATGTGATTTTTATAGCCAGAGCTATATACCGTTGCAGGATATTCAAATTAGTCTCAGGGAAAGTGTTCAACAGCAGCCTCTAGGGGCAGCTAGCAGAAATGTCCACACATGAATCATCAGTCTAGGACTGCCCCTAGAAGCATAACCAGAAATGACAGTCCAGAATATAACAGTATCCACCCTCTGGAAGGCGAATTCCAGACGCCTCCCGGAACAACCTAGACCCCAGACTCTACTTCTACCTTCTGGACTTTTTCTTCTTACTAGAAATCAGAAAGTGACGTCAGTGGAGGGTTTTAGGATAAGATTTCTCTTGTCAAGATGGTACCTACACAGATGGTATTTGAAGTAGAGACTAGGGGCCTCATAAAAATGTCCCTTAGTGTGTATAGCGATTTTAATGGTGGCCACTGTGACAAAATGTACCCTAATGTATTTTGGTGTATAAGGGCCTGATCCAGACCTAGTTAAGTGCATGAAATTAGTTACTCCTGGGCTAAACCATGTTGATTGCAGGGGAATCATATTTCATCTGTTGCAAACAGTATTAGAGTTGAGAGGTGATGTTTCCTATCCCAAGTCTAAATAACAGTGTAATAGTAACGCTGGTCAGTATCTGTGTGCAGTAAGCAATTCAAAGAATACAATTAGCTTGACTCCCCCTGAAATTAACATGGTTTAGCCCAGGAGTAACTAAGTTTAAGCTCTTAACTAGGTCTGAATCAGGCCCTAAATGTGTAATAAAATAATAAATAAATGTCACGACTCAACGTTTAGCAGTCATCTCTCTTGGGATGACTTGCTTGGATTTTCTGCTTCTTCTGAACATTTTCTTTTAATGTTGCTTGCAGATGCTTGTCACCTTGCTAGAAGAGGTTCTTCCAGTGCTGGCAGCTGGTCTTCGGCCTCTTCTGGCCCTTACCACGATGCACCCCTTCTTCCTCCTCGGTATTCCCGCTACCAATGACCGGTCTGTCACTAGAGGGCCCCCTTTTATAGAAGAAATGACGTCATCAACACACAATACACACACACACACTATATCTATATAGATATAATTTATAAATATATATATATATATATATATATATATATAGATACGTGTGTGTGTGTGTGTATGTATGTATGTATGAAGGCATACCAGTCATAGTTTTGTGTCCTCTGCCAGGCTTCTGGAGGAAGGAGGAAAAAGCAAAAGGAAGAAAGGTGAGACGTCCTGTGTGTGATATATACATATGTTTTAAAAAAAGCGACACTCAGAGACCTGGAATTTGTTGTTTATACAAATCTCTGAGTGCCGCTCTCTTCTAATGATGTATTATTGCTGTATCGGCATAGCATGCACTGGAGTACTATATATATAACAGAGAGGTATATATACACTATGACAGAGAGGTATACGCACACTATAACAGAGAGAGTTATACGCACACTATAACAGAGGTATACATACACTATGACAGAGAGATATATAAGCACACTATAACAGAGAGGTATATGCACACTATAACAGAGAGGTATATATACACTATGACAGAGAGGTATA